>JARQOD010001291.1:0-103011 GCA_033576555.1 Oophaga sylvatica
TTGTACAGGAGGAGGAGGTGAGCTGTGACATCACCTATTGTGAATGGTGGATCCTGTGTTATCTACTGTATATAGAGGTGTTATCAGTCATTGTACAGGAGGAGGTGAGCTGTGATATCACCTATTGTGAATGGTGGATCCTGTGTTATCTACTGTATATAGAGGTGTTATCAGTCATTGTACAGGAGGAGGAGGTGAGCTGTGATATCACCTATTGTGAATGGTAGATCCTGTGTTATCTACTATATATAGAGGTGTTATCAGTCATTGTACAGGAGGAGGTGAGCTGTGATATCATCTATTGTGAATGGTGGATCCTGTGTTATCTACTGTATATAGAGATGTTATCAGTCATTGTATAGAAGGAGGAGGAGGTGAGCTGTGACATCATCTATTGTGAATGGTGGATTCTGTGTTATCTACTGTATATAGAGGTGTTATCAGTCATTGTACAGGTGGAGGTGAGCTGTGACATCACCTATTGTGAATGGTGGATTCTGTGTTATCTACTGTATATAGAGGTGTTATCAGTCATTGTACAGGAGGAGGAGGTGAGCTGTGACATCACATATTGTGAATGGTGGATCCTGTGTTATCTACTGTATATAGAGGTATGATCAGTCATTGTACAGGAGGAGGAGGAGGTGAGCTGTGACATCACCTATTGTGAATGGTGGATCCTGTGTTATCTACTGTATATAGAAGTGTTATCAGTCATTATACAGAAGGAGGAAGAGGTGTGACATCATCTATTGTGAATGGTGGATCCTGTGTTATCTACTGTATATAGAGATGTTATCAGTCATTGTACAGGAGGAGGAGGTGAGCTGTGACATCATCTATTGTGAATGGTGGATCCTGTGTTATCTACTGTATATAGAGGTGTTATCAGTCATTGTAGAGGAGGAGGTGAACTGTGACATCATCTATTGTGAACGATTTTTTTTTTTGGAGGCACAAAAATGGCATTATTACTGTGTTGGGGACAGAATGGGGGTTAAAAAATGGGAAACTGATTCTGTCTTTGAACACAAAGGGCATATTGTATTAGAATATTTTTACTTTGTGAGGGGCACAGAGGGGCTATTGTTACTCTGCGTATCACAAAGTGAGAATTACTATGAGGAGTACAATGGGGTAATAATAATTTGGAGAAGGCATAAAGGGGGCATTATCAAAGTGTGGAGGCACAAAGTTTTTTTTACTGTCTGGGGAACATGGAGGGTAAATTCTTACTGCGCCGGGATATATGTGGGTAAATAATACTAAATGGGTGGCAATTGGTATGACATAACATTAACTATGCCATTTTCTTGATGGAGAGGGTTAAAAAAATAGCAGTCCTATATATTATTATTATTATTATTATTATTATGCATTTATATAGCGCCATTTATTCCATGGCACTTTACATATGAAAAGGGAAAATATAGACAGGTACAATAAGGCCGGCGTCACACACAACCACAAAAAATCGGTCCGTTTTAGACGGTCGATTGTCGGATCAAAATGCAAACATCACACATGCTTCTGTCATCCGATTTTCCTTCAAAGATGCGATTTAGTCGCATGTGTGTGTACCTTGTAACATCCGATTTTCATCCGACTTGCGAGATTTTCTCGCAGGCTTGCAAAACTGACATATAATGGATCTAAAAGAATAGTATTTCAATCACAAAAAAAAGAATAGATATATACACATAGAACACATATATATATATACATGTCATTGTGACATGTATATATACATATATTTATAGTTCCTAGACTTCTACATACTGTTATAGCCGCTAATTCAATTGCCGGGTTTTGTGAAATCACAGAAGCCGACATGAAATGATACATTGTTTCCACACAGTTAACCATGTCATTTCCTGTATTTTGATATTTGTTTAGAACTTACAATTACATGAGTGTATTTGTGCAAAATTTCAGACATGTAGGGGTTAATTAAAGGTGTAATTTCGTTGAAAAAAAATGCGTGGGCTCCCGCTGTATTTTCTCCACCAGACAGACAAAGCAAAGCGAGTGGGGGCAGATAATAACAGCCTAGGGAGGGTACATTTTTTGTGCCCCCCCCTGGCTACTAACATCTGCCCCCAGACACCCCAGAAAGGGCAAATCTATAATTAGATTCGCCCTTTCTGGCACTTTGCCCGTCTATTCCTATTGCCCTGTAGCGGTGGCGAATGGGTTATTAATCTCACCTTACTGTCACCTTAGTATTGAAAGGTGACATTAAGGCAGGTTAATAATTGAGAGCTGTCAATTAGACAACTATCAATTATTAATCCTATTGAAGTAAATAAAAAAACACACACACACTTTAAGAATAAATAATTTTAATGAAATATAAACACATTTTTTTGACCATATTTTATTTTACACTTAATCCGTGCGAAGCCATTGATCTCCTAAAATAAAGAAAAAAAAATAAAACAACATTATTCTTACCTATTCCGCCGATCTGTCACGTCCTACGCTGTAATCCTTCACAAAGTGTTAACTACCTTTGAGCCAAGCAGTGCAAGTAATCCTGCATGCTCAGCTCAAAGCTCCTGAATGAATAAGTTCCTCTCCTGGCGACAGGAGAGGATGTGTTTCATGAATGAAGCTTAATTGATTGTGTCCACTTTCCCTTTAGGTCAGGTCACTAAAGTTAAATTGCCAATAAATCAATTAAGCTCCATTCATGAATCTATTCCTCTACTTTCGCGGGGAGAGGAACTTATTCATTCAGGGGAATACAGGTCTGAGACAGCATTATTAGCTCTCTGCGACCTGTAACCTGTTAACCCTTTCTGATGGATTACACCATGGGACCTGACTGTACATCGGATTGGTAAGTATAATTTTGCTTTTTTATTTTATTTTTATTACAGGAAATGGTTTTAGCAGGAAAATAAAATATGGTCAAAAACTGTGTGATTATTTAATTAAACTTATTTTTTATTAAAGTGTGTGTGTTTGATTTTTCTTTCATACAATAGGATTAATAATTGATAGTTGTCTAATTGACAGCTCTCAATTATTAACCTGCCTTAATGTCACCTTTCAATACTAAGGTGACAGTAAGGTGAGATTATTAACCCATTCGCCACCGCTACAGGGCAATGGGAATAGACGGGCAAAGTGCCAGAAAGGGCGAATCTAATTATAGATTTGCCCTTTCTGGGGTGTCTGGGGGCAGATGTTAGTAGCCAGGGGGGCACAAAAAATGTACCCTCCCTAGGCTGTTATTATCTGCCCCCACTCGCTTTGCTTTGTCTGTCTGGTGGAGAAAATACAGCGGGAGCCCACGCATTTTTTTTCAACGAAATTACACCTTTAATTAACCCCTACATGTCTGAAATTTTGCACAAATACACTCATGTAATTGTAAGTTCTAAACAAATATCAAAATACAGGAAATGACATGGTTAACTGTGTGGAAACAATGTATCATTTCATGTCGGCTTCTGTGATTTCACAAAACCCGGCAATTGAATTTGCGGCTATAACAGTATGTAGAAGTCTAGGAACTATAAATATATGTATATATACATGTCATAATGACATGTATATATATATATATATATATATATATATGTGTTCTATGTGTATATATCTATTCTTTCTAGTCTTTATTAAAGCTGTCAGTGTGATTTTACAGTATAGCCGGGGATGAATTGCTGGCTTTTCTAAAGGACACCGATGCGATTTCATCGCAAGTCACACAGTGTGGTCCGTTTGTAATCCGATTTTTCATCGCTCCCATAGACTTGCATTGGCGATTGTCGACCGACAATCGGTGACAATCGCAGCATGCTGCGATTGTACACGGACGTTTAAAACGGACCACAAAAAATCGGATACTGGGAGCTGCTCTATAGATTAACATAGGTCCGACTGCAATGCGATTTTTCATCGCATTGCAGTCGTCCGATTCTGTCGCCAGTGTGACGCCGGCCTTAACGTGTGCTAGACAAGGGACACACAAGTACAGAAGGAGAGAGGACCCTGCCCACGAGGGCTCACAGTCTGCAGGGATGGGTGAGGATACACTAGGAAAGGGTAGAGCTGGTCGTGCGATGGTTCAGTAGACCGAGGATCACTGCAGGCTGTAGGCTTGTCGGAACAGGTGGATGAGAATGATATTATCAGATCTCCATGTTTTGTAATGACTGAGTTTGGGGCTTTTGTCTGAGGCTATAATACTTCTACAATACACAGTTGCATCATCAACTGTTCTTCAAAGAAGCGTCCTCTAACATATAAGGGATGTAAATGATCTGCTAATGGCGAGATAATGAACGTTGTAATTAACCACCCTGGTGCGCTGTTGTCACCTAGTGTTTGGTTATAGTCTAATTCTCATAAGCAAATGTGATTTTTAATTTCTCTCACTGTTGTGGGTTTCATCATTTTGATTTCTGGAATTCGGAGGTGACATATGCTTTTCAATTTTACTAAATTATCATTTAAATCCCACATTCACCTAACATTGTAAATTAGAAAATTAGATTTAGTGATTAACTCCAGGTGCACTGTATATTCTTGTCCGATAACTCTTCCAGACGTGTATATACCAGATTGGTGAGAATCCCATTAGGTGGGCTGCACTGCGAGAAATGAGGAGCCTTGGAGCTTCAGATAAAGTTTTTATTAGTACCAACGAGTTTCAGAGCTGGACTTGCACCTTTTTCAAAGTAAAAAAAACCCCAAAAGAACGATGTCCGATAACTCTGTAATACCTACTGTGCATACAGTATATACAGTGGGTACGGAAAGTATTCAGACCCCTTTAAATTTTTCACTCGTTGTTTTATTTCAGCCATTTGGTAAATTCAAAAAAGTTCATTTTTTTCTCATTAATGTACACTCTGCACCCCATCTTGACTGAAAAAAAAACAGAAATGTAGAAATTTTTGCAAATTAATTAAAAAAGAAAAACTGAAATATCACATGGTCATAAGTATTCAGACCCTTTGCTCAGTATTGAGTACAAGCACCCTTTTGAGCAAGTACAGCCATGTACATTATTGAGAAAAAAAATGAACTTTTTTGAATTTACCAAATGGCTGCAATGAAAAAAAGAGTGAAAAATTGAAAGGGGTCTGAATACTTTGTGTTTAGAATGTGTCACTGGAGAGTGTTCAACGCCTGGCACCTCCTCAGTTTAGATGTTAGCAGGTTTTGTGACTGGTGAACGTAGCATGACGTCTGTCTGGGGCCACAGTTTCAAAAAGGCTACCTCACACAGACTTGGCACAAGTTACTCCATCTTGCAGACTCCAGAAAACCCCCAACACCCTTTAACCACTATACAAGGATCTGGACTTACAATGAGGTTCAGTGGATTGCTATCTCCCGAAGGGCTGCCGTCTGTAAGTGTAAATGAGAGGCAGGAATCATCAGCAAGGAGTGACAAAGCCGAAAATTTGTGTAAAAGACATCAGGGACCCTGATTCAGGGTCCGTAAGAATAGTCAGAAAACATAAGCCTAGGTCAAAACAAGGAGCAATGAAACAACAAGGAACTAACAGGCAGGAATTAACTTGAGAAGCGCAAGACTATTTCTGCCAGCTTAAAGCAGTAAGCTGGAAGCTTAAATAGTGTGTAGTGTAGAGCCAGGGCAATAGTCGTGGCAGAAACATGTGGCTCTTGCACACACTGGCTTCCAAACTGTTGCCACAACTGTTCATCCCTCTCCCATAATGAGAGTTCTGCTTCACGTCACTTGTCTTATCTATTGCATTGTTTCTGTGGTGTGTTGTGTATAAATATGTGATTCTTCAGATGTTGTATTAGTTTAGCCTGATGAAGAGACCTGAGTAGTCTCGAAAGCTTGCAATTTGTTAACATCTTTTCAGTTAGCCATTAAAAGGTATCAACCACTGAGGACTCTCAAATCTAAATATGTTTCTATCTACTGGCTAACATGGTACAAAGATATACATCTTTACTGTATCTAAAGAGACAGAGTCATTTGAAAACTTCAAACAGTGAACTTTACTTTCTCTTTGTTGCACCACATCCTTTCCAGTAACAACATCAGTATTTGTTTCCACACAATTTACAATTTACTCCTCCTGTCCTTCAGTACATTACGTGCTGAACGGTTTTCCAGCTTCCTCACTGTCTAGACTCATTGCATTTGGGGGTTCCCTCAGCTGTTTCACCCCGTTTCTGAGGGCATCAGGCCATACGATGACGTGCCACATGTTAAGCGACCTGTGTCATTGTACTGATCTAGGACCTCTTCTTAAACTCCTTTTTCCCTCTGTCAAAGCTCTGCTCATCTGTTGCCCTTCTGTCCTTCAGGACCCTGAATGGCTGTTGGATTACTTAGAATGCTGCGGAGCTGACCGCCCCATACGGGCACTGGGCGCTAACTAACTGCGAAACAGGAAAACTCCCACACTTATCCACGGTCAGCCCCTCCTATATTAACTATTCACAATGCGGTCACAGTCCAACTAAAGTGCCCCATCCAGTGACCAAACATGAGCACTGCACTTTCCTTAATAAACATAGCTAAGACATATGTGTACTTTATACATAACAGAAATAATATACAATATATACAATACTATGCTTAAAAGAGAATCAACTACACGTATATACAACGATGAAGGACAATAACCTACTTAAAGGGGAATGAACATACACTGTTTGCATAATTATTAGGCAAGTTGTATTTGAGAGGATTCTTTTTATTATTGAACAACAACTATGTTCTCAATCAACCTAAAAGACTCATAAATATCAAAGCTTAATATTTTTGGAAGTTGGAGTGTTTTATTTTTAGATTTGGCTATCTTGGGAGGATTTCTGTTTGTGCAGGTTACTATTACTGTGCAGAATTATTAGGCAACTTAATAAAAACCAAATATATACCCAACTCACTTGTTTATTTTCACCAGGTAAACCAATATAACAACACAAAATTTAGAAATAAACATTTCTGACATTCAAAAAAAAAAAAAAAAAAACAGTGACCAACATAGCCACCTTTCTTTACGATGACACTCAAAAGCCTTCCATCCATAGATTCTGTCAGTTGGTTGATCTGTTTACGATCAACATTGCGTGCAGCAGCCACCACAGATTCCCAGACACTGTTCCGAGAGGTGTAATGTTTTCCCTCCCTGTAGATCTCACATTTTATGAGGGACCACAGGTTCTCTATGGGGTTCAGATCAGGTGAACAAGGGGGCCATGTCATTACTTTTTTCTTCTTTTAGACCTTTACTGGCCAGCCACGCTGTGGAGTATTTGGATGCATGTGATGGAGCATTGTCCTGCAGGAAAATCATGTTTTTCTTGAACGATACCGACTTCTTCCTGTACCACTGCTTGAAGAAGGTGTCTTCCATAAACTGGCAGTAGGTCTGGGAGTTGAGCTTCACTCCATCCTCAACCCGAAAAGGTCCCACAAGTTCATCTTTGATGATACCAGCCCATACCAGTACCCCACCTCCACCTTGCTGGCGTCTGAGTCGGAGTGGAGCTCTCTGCCCTTTACTGATCCAGCCTCGGGCCCATCCATCTGGCCCATCAAGAGCCACTCTCATTTCATCAGTCTATAAAACCTTAGAAAAATCAGTCTTAAGAGATTTTTTGGCCCTGTCTTGACGTTTTATCTTATGTTTCTTGTTCAAAGGTTGTCGTTTTTCAGCCTTCCTTACCTTGGCCATGTCCCTGAGTATGGCACACCTTGTGCTTTTTGATACTCCAGTAATGTTGCAGCTCTGAAACATGCAAAACTGGTGGCAAATGGCATCTTGGCAGCTTCACGCTTGATTTTCCTCAATTCATGGGCAGTTATTTGAGCCTTTTTTTATCAACACGCTTTTTGCGACCCTGTTGGCTATTTGCCATGAAACGCTTGATTGTTCAATGATCACGCTTCAAAAGTTTGGCAATTTCAAGACTGCTGCATCCCTCAATTTTTGACTTTTCAGAGTCCGTCAAATCTCTCTTCTGACCCATTTTGCCAAAGGAAAGGAAGTTGCCTAATAATTAAGCACACCTTATGTAGGGTGTTTCTGTCATTAGACCACACCCCTCCTCATTACAGAGATGCAAATGTTAGGGGTCGAGTTCCCGCTTCTGCACAAGGGGAATCTCAAGCCGTCCCTGCTGCGGTCTCCCATCCGTCTCCGGCCGCAGTGACTGGACTCTCTCAGCTTAGATGTTGGTCCCAGCGTCTCGCCCAGTCTAACATTGTGCAGAGGATTACTGCTGTTCCTCCAGGCTCTGCTATTGTAGCCAGTACTGGTTAGCGGCGAGCAGACGTCTTTAGGATAAAGTCCTTGCTTTCCCCTTCTGAGCATGCCCAGAGTAAGATCTCTCATTGGAGATCAGGGGTCACATGCTCAGGTACTGCAGCAGCTCCTATTGGTCCGCCAAGAAGGTCCTGAAACCACTTGTGTTCTGGAGCAGTTTCCTAGTGGTCCTTATCTGGCAGGTCCTGTAGTTGCTACTATAAAAGGGTGGCATGGTCGTGCCGCCATGCGCTAGTATCAATCACATTATGTGCTTTGCGCCAGGGTGATCTTGCACGCATGTGTTAGGGCTCGGCTGAAATAAGCCCCTAGAATACCGGCACCTCCGGTGAGTAGATTGTATGCACGTGTTTAGGGCTCGGCTGAAATAAGCCCCTAGAATACCGGCTTCTCGAGTGAGGAGATTGTTTGATTGCGTTGCTGATTGCGTCACCTCGGACTGCTGTCCGCACAGCAGTTGTCTGTGCATACCTGTGGAGTTAACAGGACACAGTCCATATATCTGCGTTTCTACCTTAGCGACTCTGTGGAGTAACAGAGTTCGCTTATACCGCCATATAGGGCCACAGTGTCTATAGTTGCTACTCTGTGAAGTAACAGAGTTCGCCATACCGCCATCCTACTAGCAGCAGGCTCTGCCTGCACGGTGGACCCCGGGCTGCGAAAGCACCTATTATTTATATTTATTTTGTGCGTTCCACCAGCCAGCGTCGGACTGAGGCACCGGGACACCGGACAAATCTCTGGTGGGCCCCTCCCCCAGCCCCTGCCTCCTTCATTAGTCCCTGCCCTGCATGTCAATAGTGCCTACAACTGACCGGCCATGCTGTGTGCAGATGTCAGGCGCATCGGCGGCTGCGCACAACTCCTAGACTAGACGCAAACTCCCCTCATCCAGCTGAGAGCACTGCGCCAGCCATTTCCACGTCATCCTAGAAATCCCAGACGTCGGTAGGCTGTTCTGTGTGCACAGGACCTGTGATGAGGTCACAGGAGGGGAGGAGTCAGGGTCACATGATCAGGGGCCTCTGTATGCAGGACTTTGGGGTACTGGTTGTCATGGTGCTGGATGAGGGGAAGTTTCTGTGTGGGGTAAGGAGGGGTTTACAGGGTGGATGTAGCAGAGCTGTTTGTGTTCGAGGTGTACGGAGCGGAGCTGCGTGTGTTCGAGGTGTACGGAGCGGAGCCGCATGTGTACGGGGTGTACGGAGCGGAGCCGCGTGTGTACAGGGTGTACGGAGCGGAGCCGCGTGTGTATAGGGTGTACGGAGCGGAGCAGCGTGTGTATAGGGTGTACAGAGCGGAGCAGCGTGTGTATAGGGTGTACGGAGCGGAGCTGCGTGCGTATAGGTGTACGGAGCGGAGCTGCGTGCGTATAGGGTGTACGGAGCGGAGCCGCGTGCGTATAGGTGTACGGAGCGGAGCCGCGTGAGTATAGGGTGTACGGAACGGAGCCGCGTGCGTATAGGGTTTTCAACAGAGATGTTAGAGTCAAAAGTGGCAACATATTGGTATTAAGTAAATCCTAATAGGATACCAATGTTGCTAGCCAAAAAGGACCCATATCAAGGTTCAAATATATTGAATATAAACCGATAAAGAAAAATATGAACCTACACCATATATATAAAACTAGAAAATACTTTATTGAAAATTACTTAGTACATGACAAACACAGATAAAAAGTGGGAGATCCAAAACAAGGACACCACGATCCACAGTATGTTATATCAGAGGTATTACAGTTAGACATAGTCCAAAGAAAAGTATATATATATATATACATGCTAGTGCTCCCCTAACTCAAACACAGTGTCGTTCAGGGAAAATAATCTATCAATAAACATAAAAAAAAAGCACTAAAGCAAACAATAAGAGTGTAGACATAAATACCTCCAGTGGATCGTGGTGCCAGCCCCTACGTACGTTTCGGCTCTGCAGCCTTCTTCCGGGGGTGGCATCACACCAACTGGAGCAGGTTTATATATATATAGTGTACCAATGAGGAGAGAAAGCACATAACAATTCATTGAAACAATGATGTCAATTGGTCCCCAAAAATGCCATGAAACACAAAGACTGTATGGTCGGTAGTGAGGGTAATATATAACGGAGGTGTCCATTGGTCCGGAGATATCATGAAAAGTAAACTTTATATGGACAAGTATCCCCTCCAATAGAAAACCCAAAATCCAGGAGGCGTGAATCTCTAGACCAATGGGCACCCACAACAACACACCACATGTCTGGCCATAAGGAGGATTTGTACCGATCGCTGCAAACAGAAGCAATTCTGATAAACCTGTTGCTATAGTGGCGCACAGCGCACTGATAGGCACTGCCCCAGGGCATCGGGCGGCGCGTCAAGACACCCTGCCCCGAGAGGGAACCGAGCCCCGCCCACGTCTGACGTGTCCGGGGCCGGGTCACATGATCGGGACATGGTGCCAAAGAGATACGCCCACCGATGCCCCGACACAGCCCCAGCAGGCGCGTGCGCACAGCAGGCAGGTAAATAGCTAAGATAAAAGTAGATGATCCGTATCTCCATTTCAACCCACAATCGGGCCGGAAAAAACCCCTGCAAGCTCTATCAGAAGCCAAGTGTGGTTGGATGTAAAATATCTCACAAGGACTCACGAATAATAGTGCACATCCCATACTATAGAGTACAGCCCACAGTAATTGGCATTATATTAGAAAGTGCACTCCATTCATTAAACAAACCAAGAAATACATTATTGAATCTTAGAAGATATCAAGGCTTGATTGCAGCATGTCTTCTCTGCACTTGACCTGTCTCTTCTTTCTAGGGGCCTTACATTTTCACCCAGTTCACGTTTTGACCCTTTTACAGTGACTAAGGATCTTCACATCTTTGGTCGGTCACTAATTTTCAAGAAATGGTATCATGACTAGGGTTGAGCATTCCATACTGCAAATATCGGGTATCGGCCGATATTGGCTGTATCGGAATTCCGATTCCGAGTTCTGATATTTTCGTCATATCGGATACCGGAATCGGGATTGTCACTGTCACTGTCAGTGTCCGTCGGTCGGGTCTGTCAGGAGTCAGCGGCACTTACCTGGCAGAAGATCTCCGGCGGTCACGTCCTGGACTGCTTCATGGCCGCAATCTTCTTTCCCCGGCGGTCACATGCAGTTTCTCGCGATAACTGCAGTGCCTGCTGGGTAATCCCGGCCGTAAAGCAGTCAGTCCGATGACGTCACCGCCGGGGAAGCAGGTAATCAGCTGTGCTGCGTCGCGATGACAGGCTCTGCCTGTCATTGCGATGTAGCAGAGCTGGATCGTCGTGGGACTGTCGTTATGGACTGCGTCGGACAGGTGGTATACTGTTGGTTTGTTTTTTTTCTTTTTTACAGGAGATCGATGGCGTCGCAGGAATGAGAGTGTAATAAAATTAATGAAAACTGTGTTGTCTCTTTTATTTCATTAAAAGACTTTTTTCTTGCTTTGTCTTTTTTTTAAACATTTAAAAACTTTGGGATTAATAATGGATCGGTGTCTTATTGACGCCTCTCCATTATTAACCGGGCTTATTGTCACCGTGCAATCAACGGTGACATTAACCCCTTATTACCCCGCTTGCCACCGCTACAGGGCAAGTGGGAAGAGCCGGGTAAAGTGCCACAATTGGCACATCTTTTGATGCGCCAAATGTGGGGCTGCTGTAGCCTGGTATTATCAGGCTGTTGAGGGCCAAAATCCATGGGCCTTGACAGTCTTTTAATACCAGGCCGCAGCAGTCTGCATTTTACTTGGCTGGTTAACAAAAATAGGGGGGATCCCCACGCCGTTTTTTTTTCGAGGGGATCCCCTATTTTTGTTAACCAGCCAAGCTAAGCAGACTGCTGTGGCCTGGTATTATCAGGCTGGCAAGGTCCATGGATATTGGATCCTTACCAGCCTGAAAAACCAGGCCTCAGCGGTCTGCTTCATCTGGCTGGTTAACAAAAATAGGGGGGACCCCACGCCAATTTTTTTCGAGGGGATCCCCTATTTTTGTTAATCAGCCAAGATATGCAGACTGCTGTGGCCTGGTATTATCAGGCTGGCAAGGTCCATGGATCTTGGCTCCTTAACAGCCTGAAAATCCAGGCCTCAGCGGTCTGCTTCATCTGGCTGGTTAACAAAAATAGGGGGGACCCCACGCCAATTTTTTTCGAGGGGATCCCCTATTTTTGTTAATCAGCCAAGATATGCAGACTGCTGTGGCCTGGTATTATCAGGCTGGCAAGGTCCATGGATCTTGGCTCCTTAACAGCCTGAAAATCCAGGCCTCAGCGGTCTGCTTCATCTGGCTGGTTAACAAAAATAGGGGGGACCCTACGCCATTTTTTTTTCGAAGGGAACCCCTATTTTTGTTAATCAGTTCCCTCTGACGTCACTGATTGTGTCCCTGGCTGACCTGAAGTGAAAGTGGAAAGCAATCAATTAAGCTTTCCACTTAAGGGCCCGTCTCACATAGCGATATCGCTACCGAGATCGCTGCTGAGTCACTAGTTTTGTGACGCAGCAGCGAGCTCACCAGCGATATCGCTGTGTGTGACATTCAGCGACGATCAGCCCCCCTGCCGGGTATCGCTGATCGTCGCTGAAATGTCAGGACCTTTTTTTGATCGCTGGTTTCCCGCTGACAGGCACACATCGCTGCGTGTGACAGGCGGGAGACCAGCGATCCGCTGGTAACCAAGGTACACAGCGGGTTTCCAGGCGCGGGGCTGTGCCTAGAAACCCGCTGTGTACCTTGGATACCAGCGCCCTGATGCAGGGAGCTGGTATCCAAGGTACACAGCGGGTTTCCAAGCGCTGCGCGGTGCCTGGAAACCCGCTGTGTACCTTGGTTACCAGCGGATCGCTGGTCTCCCGCCTGTCACACGCAGCGATGCGTGCCTGTCAGAGGGAAACCAGCGATCAAAAAAAGGTCCTGACATTTCTGCGACGATCAGCGATACCCGGCAGGGGGGCTGATCGTCGCTGAATGTCACACACAGCGATATCGCTGGTGAGCTCGCTGCTGCATCACAAAACTAGTGACTCAGCAGCGATCTCGGTAGCGATATCGCTATGTGAGACGGGCCCTTAAGCGATGTTACCCGCAGTGTCGCTGTCCCAGATCGCTGCCTGAGCTGCCTGTTTGACAGCTCAGCAGCGATCATGTAGCGATACACCAGCGATCCTGACAAGTGCATATCGTTGTCGGGATCGCTGGTGTATCGTTATGTGACACCCAGCCTTTACTCTCCTGTCAGGCAGGAGAGGAACTCATTCATTTGGGGTTTACTGTGAGGCTGCAGCATTAGCTGCGGTCCCTGCAGTAAACATTAACCCTTTCTGAAGGATTACACCGTGGGACCTGACTGTGCATGGGATAGGTAAGAATAATTTTGCTTTTTTATTTTATTTTTATTACAGGAAATGGTTTTTGCAGTAAAATAAAAGATGGTCAAAAACATGTGTCTTTATTTCATTAAAATGATTTTTAATTAAAGTGTGTGTGTTTTATTTTTATTTCATGCAATAGGATTAATAATTGATAGTTGTCTAATTGACAGCTCTCAATTATTAACCTGGCTTAAGGTCACCTTTCAATAGCAAGGTGGCTTTAACCCCATATTAACCCATTCGTCACCGCTACAGGGCAATGGGAATAGACGGGCAAAGTGCCAGAAAGGGCGAATCTAATTATAGATTTGTCTTTCCTGGGGTGTCTGGGGGCAGATGTTAGTAGCCGGGGGGGGGGCAAAAATAATGGTCCCTCTCTGGGCTATTATTATCTGCCCCCACTCACTGGCTTTGTCTGTCTGGTTGCGAAAATAGGGCGGGAGCCCACGCATTTTTTTTCAGCAATTTTACACCTCATATATATATATACATGTCATTGAATTTGTGACACATATATATATATATATTTATATTTGTAGTTCATACACTTCTACATAGTATAATAGCCGCTAATTCAATTGCCGGCTTTTGTGAAAATGCAGAACCCGACATGAAATGACACTTGGTGTACATAGGGTTAACCATGTCTTTTCATGTCCTTTGCTATCTAATTTGCACAAACAATTAAATCAGTCTATGTGTGCAAAATTTCACACCTGTAGGGGTTAATTAAAGGTGTAAATTCGTAGCAAAAAAGTCCGGTTTTTTTACAACGAATTTACACCTTTAATTAACCCCTACAGGTGTGAAATTTTGCACACATAGACTGATTTAATTGTTTGTGCAAATTAGATAGCAAAGGACATGAAAAGACATGGTTAACCCTATGTACACCAAGTGTCATTTCATGTCGGGTGCTTCTGTCTTTTCACTGAAGCCGGCTTTACCCGGCAATTGAATCAGAGGATATTTTACTATGTAGAAGTGTATAAACTATACATATATGTATATATATATGTCACAATGACATGTATATATATATATATATATATATGTATTCTATGTGTGTATATTTAGTGTTTACAAGGAAAGAAAGAGGTTTTTTTTAGTTGCGATATTTTGTTCCCATAGACTTACATGGGACTTCCGGTATCGGTATCGGGTATCGCCGATATTTTAGTGATATCGGCGATACCATTCCGATTCCGATACTTTAGGATATCGGAAAGTATCGCTCAACTCTAATCATGACAAGGATTTGCATCAGACCTTTCCAACTAACGAAGAACAATTAGCACTACAAACCTTGGAGGAACTAGCCAGGGAGCATGAGGGAGCAGATATGGGTAAGATACCTGATTGTCTACATCAAAAATCACGTAGGTTCCCACCCTTGTCCACCTGTCCCAATGTAGACCTTTTTGTTCAGTTAGTCTCAGAGGAGCTAAAACAAATACCATCAAATATCTACAGAGATAACTTGACATCTGCAGAACGTAATAGTCTCAATAAATTGAGACAGCTGTCAGATGTGTTTTTTAAGCCGGCGGACAAGGGTGGGAATGTGGTTGTGTGGCCATGCAATATGTATGAGGCAGAAGCACATCGCCAATTGAAAGAGAAACAATGTTATCAAAGGTTAACGTACAACCCCCTTATTGCATATGCTGGTGAACTTACCAATATTCTAGACACAGCTTTAGAACAGGGGGTGATTACTAAGAGTTTGCGAGACGCCCTTCTTGTGTCTGAACCAAAGGTACCTACCTTATATCTCCTACCAAAGGTTCACAAAAATCATGAAACTCCCCCGGTAGACCCATTGTTTCAGGGGTGGGTAATTTCTTGGAGAAGGTCTGCAAATATATTGACGCCCAGCTTAAACCTTTGGTTGAAAATTTACCATCTTATGTGAAAGATACGGGAGATTTCCTTAGAAAGATTGACTCCCTTAACGTTGATAATGGATCTTTACTGGTGACCTGCGACGTGGAGGCTTTATATACCAGTATTAGGCATGAGGACGGCTTAAAAGCAACATTACATTATCTGAAATTGACAAATTCCACTGTGGAGGAAATTCAGTTTATTATGCAACTATTGGATTTTGCACTTAAACATAATTTCTTTTATTTTGGAGGGTCCCTCTACCTACAGCTCCAGGGCACAGCTATGGGGGCTGCCTTTGCGCCCGCATATGCAAATTTGTTCCTGGGGCTGTGGGAGAGGGACCTTTTCCTGTCAGACAGTCACACATCGATGGACCGCGTCCTCTTTTGGGCGCGGTACATCGATGATGTTTTTTTGATCTGGCAGGGCACATTGTTGCAGTTAAAAACTTTTTTTGAGGAATTAAATACTAATTGCCTCAATTTGAAATTGACATATAAATACCACAGTGAGTTTGTCGATTTTTTGGACGTCACAGTCAAACGTGACATTAATGGCTTTTTACAAACCGATTTATATCGAAAAGCCACGTCCACGAATTCTCTCCTACATGCCAAATCCGCCCACCCGCCGCAGGTCATTAGATCGATACCAACGGGTCAGTTTCTACGGGTTCGTCGTATATGTTCTTCGGATAGAGACTATGAGATTAGAGCAGAAGATCTCAAGCAACGTTTCCTCGCCAGAGGTTATAATAAGAGACACGTCAATTTGGCTAATCAACGGGCTAAGAGACAGAGAAGACATGATTTAGTTTACAATACTAATGGTAGACAAAATCAACAAGTTAAGGAATTTAACAAAGTTAGAATGGTGACCACATATCATTCTCAGTGGTACCTTATGCGTCAAGCTATGATCAAATTTTGGCCTATCCTTTTGGCTGACCCTACCTTGAGGATATACTTATCCCCTACTCCCAACATTACAGCTAGACGAAGTAAGAATTTAAGGGATCTACTTGTTTATAGTCACTATAACCAAAAAAGTGATCAAAGTAAGTTACCGTTCTCACATTACAATAAACCTAAATGGGGATGCAACCCATGTGGTAAATGTGTGGCTTGTCCAAATATCATCAAAGCAACATCTTTTTCTTCTTCAGATGGGACTAAGACTTTTAAGATCGCACACTCCATAACATGCCAAACTAAGGCGGTTATTTACTATGCATGTTGTCCATGCCCTTTGATTTACGTAGGCATGACCACCAGGGCGCTGAAGGTTCGAACTAGGGAGCATGTTCGAGACATCATTGCAGCAAGAGAGGAAACATGTATGGAGCATTTACATACGATACCCAGACACTTTAAACAACATCATAAATGCAACCCAAATGATCTAAAAGTGAGGGGTATAGATAGACTTATGTTGGATATTAGAGGAGGAGAAATTACACGCCCCCTTGGACAATTAGAGACCAAATGGATCTGGTCTCTAAAAACCATGCATCCACACGGGCTGAATGAATCCTGCAGTTTTGTTCCTTTCTTATGATCATCCGTTGTCTGCATTTTTATCTCACCAATATTTGTTTTTACTCATTTTTATTTTTCGTTTGTAATCTAAGCAGGTTTCTCTACCATGAATATGCCTTTTGAGTATGATTCCATATATGTTATGATGCCTTGGACATCCAGTGTGGATTTAGTCTTCTCTTACCGAAGTTTGCGGAATATCTATTGGGAACAATACATGCTGCAATCAAGCTTCGACATCTTCTAAGATTTAATAGTGTATTCCTTTGCCTGTTTATAACATGTGATTTGGTTTTTCTTTATCGAAATTTGTGTAATGTCAATTGGGACTAATACATGTTGCAATCAAGCCTTGATATCTTCTAAGATTCAATAATGTATTTCTTGGTTTGTTTAATGAATGGAGTGCACTTTCTAATATAATGCCAATTACTGTGGGCTGTACTCTATAGTATGGGATGTGCACTATTATTTGTGAGTTCTTGTGAGATATTTTACATCCAACCACACTTGGCTCCTGATAGAGCTTGCAGGGTTTTTTTCCGGCCCGATTGTGGGTTGAAATGGAGATACGGATCATCTACTTTTATCTTAGCTATTTACCTGCCTGCTGTGCGCACGCGCCTGCTGGGGCTGTGTCGGGGCATCGGTGGGCGTATCTCTTTGGCACCATGTCCCGATCATGTGACCCGGCCCCGGACACGTCAGACGTGGGCGGGGCTCGGTTCCCTCTCGGGGCAGGGTGTCTTGACGCGCCGCCCGATGCCCTGGGGCAGTGCCTATCAGTGCGCTGTGCGCCACTATAGCAACAGGTTTATCAGAATTGCTTCTGTTTGCAGCGATCGGTACAAATCCTCCTTATGGCCAGACATGTGGTGTGTTGTTGTGGGTGCCCATTGGTCTAGAGATTCACGCCTCCTGGATTTTGGGTTTTCTATTGGAGGGGATACTTGTCCATATAAAGTTT
Organism: Oophaga sylvatica; assembly: GCA_033576555.1. Taxonomy (NCBI): domain Eukaryota; kingdom Metazoa; phylum Chordata; class Amphibia; order Anura; family Dendrobatidae; genus Oophaga; species Oophaga sylvatica. The sequence continues at coordinate 18,073 of JARQOD010001291.1, forward strand.
ACTTTTCATGATATCTCCGGACCAATGGACACCTCCGTTATATATTACCCTCACTACCGACCATACAGTCTTTGTGTTTCATGGCATTTTTGGGGACCAATTGACATCATTGTTTCAATGAATTGTTATGTGCTTTCTCTCCTCATTGGTACACTATATATATATATATATATATAAACCTGCTCCAGTTGGTGTGATGCCACCCCCGGAAGAAGGCTGCAGAGCCAAAACGTACGTAGGGGCGGGCACCACGATCCACTGGAGGTATTTATGTCTACACTCTTATTGTTTGCTTTAGTGCTTTTTTTTTATGTTTATTGATAGATTATTTTCCCTGAACGACACTGTGTTTGAGTTAGGGGAGCACTAGCATGTATATATATATATATATATATATATATATATATATACTTTTCTTTGGACTATGTCTAACTGTAATACCTCTGATATAACATACTGTGGATCGTGGTGTCCTTGTTTTGGATCTCCCACTTTTTATCTGTGTTTGTCATGTACTAAGTAATTTTCAATAAAGTATTTTCTAGTTTTATATATATGGTGTAGGTTCATATTTTTCTTTATCAGTTTATAGTGCGTATAGGGTGTACGGAGCAGAGTCGCGTGAGTATAGGGTGTACGGAGCGGAGCCGCATGCGTATAAGGTGTACGGAGCGGAGCCGTGTGCGTATAGGGTGTACGGAGCGGAGCCGCGTGAGTATAGGGTGTACGGAGCGGAGCCGCGTGCGTATAGGGTGTACGGAGCGGAGCCGCGTGCGTATAGGGTGTACGGAGCGGAGCTGCGTGCGTATAAGGTGTACGGAGCGAAACCGCGTGCATATAGGGTGTACGGAGCGGAGCCGCGTGCGTATAGGGTGTACGGAGTGGAGCCGCGTGCGTATAGGTGTACGGCGCGGAGCTGCGTGCGTATAGGTGTACGGAGTGGAGCCGCGTGCGTATAGGGTGTACGGAGCGGAGCCACGTGTGTATGGGATGTACGGAGCACCTCATGGAGCAGAGGCACGTGTGTATGGGGTGTACGGAGCAGAGCCATGTGTGTACGAGGTGTACGGAGCGAAGCTGTGTGTACGGAGCGGAGCGGAGCCACATGTGTATAGGGTGTACAGAGCAGAGCCGCTTGTGTATGGGATGTACGGAGCAGAGGCGCGTGTGTATGGGGTGTACAGAGCGGAGCTGCATGTGTATAGGGTGTACGGAGCGGAGCTGCGTGTGTATAGGGTGTACGGAGCAGAGCCGCGCATGTAAGGGATGTACGGAGCAGAGGCGCGTGTGTATGGGGTGTATGGAGCAGAGCCATGTGTGTACGAGGTGTACGGAGCGAAGCTGTGTGTACGGGGTGTACGGAGCGGAGCTGCGTGTGTATAGGGTGTACAGAGCGGAGCTGCGTGTGTATAAGGTGTACGGAGCGTAGCTGCATGTGTATAGGGTGTACGGAGCAGAGCCCCGTGTGTGTGTTGGATGTACGGAGCAGAGGCGCGTGTGTATGGGGTGTACGGAGCTGAGCCATGTGTGTACGAGGTGTACGGAGCAGGGCCGCGTGTGTATAGGGTGTACGGAGCAGAGCCGCGTGTGTATGGGGTGTATGGAGCGGAGCCGCGTGTGTACAGGGTGTACGGAGCGGAGCCGCGTGTGTATAGGGTGTACGGAGCGGAGCCGCATGAGTATAGGGTGTACGGAGCGGAGCCATATGTGTACGAGGAGTACGGAACGGAGTCACATGTGTACGGGGTGTACAGAGCGGAGCTGTGTGTGTACTTGGCGTGCGGAGCGGAGCCGTGTGTGTATGGGGTGTACGGAGCGGAGGAAACGTGTGTACGGGGTGTACAAAACAGAGCCCTGTGTGTACGAAGTGTACGGAGCTGAGCCATGTGTACAGAGCAGAGCCATGTGTGTACGAAGTTTACGGAGTGGAGCCATGTGTGTATGAGAGGGGAGCGGGGAAGGAACAGGCACCGGGAGAGAGGAGAGCTGGGCGAGGAACTGGTGACTGTGTCCGCAGCTGGCTCTAGGCTATTCCTCATCCAGCAGTGGGCAGTCTGTGGACGCCCAGCCGTGCACTATGGCGGCTGTGGAATTCACCGGGACCAGCAGCTGCAATGGGAGCAGCGACACCTCCAGCCCCGGTGAAGAGAGGATGAGGCGCCTCTTCCAGACCTGTGATGGGGACGTCGATGGCTATATCAGCAGGTATGGGGGGCACAACTTTCCAACTTACTCCTGAATAGTTGGCTGCAGGGTTCACTTATCCCCCTGTGAGTGCAGGAGGCTGGGCTGAGAGCCCTTGTGCCCACTGATGATGCCACTGAGTCGCACAAAGTACCAGGGCTATGGGGTACTCGGCACCGAGCCCATGGAAGTCTATGGGGTTTGTCACTGGCAGCAGGACTCGGTCCGTGGCCCTGGGCGCTCATACAATGGGGGATATTTACAGGGGATTTGTAGATTAGAATAGTTCGTGACGCCACCTGTGGTGTCTGATCAATTGGACCAGCGCTGCTATATGGGTCTTCCTAGGGGATGTTATGGGGCAGCTGGGTGGTAAGTCTCCCACAGGTGAGACTGGTCCCTGGAAGTCTATGGTGATGATGCAGGGTGTAGTTAAGAATTCAGTCACACACAATGCAGCTTCTTTCCATACCTTTACTTGTAGGTGTTTCAGGCAGGTCCCGGGGAGCTGGTCGGGGTGGAGAATGCACATTCAGGATAACCGCTGAGCAGGTTAGAGGCCTCCTTTACTTCATATGTATGTGAGTCCAAACTTGCATGAAGCGAAGTTAACTCTGCAATCTCCAGCTTTTTCAATAGCTGCAACGCCCGGCCGACATTGTGGTGGAGCCTTCTATGTCTCTGATTCTCAGATGTTGAAAGAACTAAGTCTATATTTGCTGATCAAGCTAGACTCCTGTTCTCCCTGACTCCGGTTACGTATCAGCGCTTAGGGCTACCTCCTGCGACCTGTGGTCCAGAAAGCCTCCGGTTATCTTGTTACTAGGCGTGAAGCACTAGCAACGCCTCGGACCCCGGTGTCCGGTGAATAAGTGCAGGTAATCTGGTACCTGAAGCACTTCTCTCTGTCTTCTCCACTGTGCCCTTTGCCCAGCTCTCGCTCTTAACATAAGCACTTATAGCTTTGATGGAAATGTCAGCTTTCTCCAGAGCTCACTGAACAGCTCTCAGTATCCTCCAAGTCCAGACTGAACTGACACTGAACTGCACTGTCCTAAGACAGGAAACTGACTGATCTGAGGATGACTCACTCCTGAGTCTCCCAAGGCTTGAATCTCTGAATGAACACTGACTGCTACGTGTCACTTCCTTTTATACCCCAAGTGGGTGTGTTTGGAAATGTGAGTGACGTGAATGGATATCAAGCTTTTGCGGTTACCTTCCTGTGCATTTTCCTGGATTATGTGTGCCTGACATAGCTGGGCCACACATCCCCCTTGGTTAAACACAGCACTCCCGGGCTGTAAAAGAGAAAAGAAAAACATTTTGTTTTTGCATTTAACATAAACATTTTTAACTCATCCCATCCGGGAGGTGAGGAATCTTTAACGTTACAATTTGTACATTAGAAAAATACAAAAGTATCGAAGTATCAAAACATTTCCATAAATACTAGATAATATTCTTGTGGAGGACCCGCACCAAAAACCTCCCACGTGGGTCCTGGGTGGGCTGCAGGACTTCATTGCAGACCTCACTCTAGGCCACACCATACGGGTTTTTCTTCAGAGGTAGTTAGGTTTTGTGTAAAACCAAGATAGGGCACCGAAGTGCGAACTATTTACAATACAAGTTCTTGGGCTGGCACAGTCCACAGCCACGCAGTCCTTTGCATGATAAAACATTTCACATATAACATTGTCAAGTAATCACATTAATACTTTAACTCTTATTAAAGTGCAAAAATCTTCTTTTATAACATCTTTATCAAACTTTATACAATTTGTCAATAACCATTAACCTATTAACTTTCATTATTTAATTCTTTTACCCAGCAGGGTGTTCTATTTTAAATTATGTAAACATCATACATATTGTTAAGCATTTTAAATAATGTGCAATTCTGTCAAACTTCTTCAAAACATCTTTTTACAATTTCTGGTGCAGTAAACCCTGTCTGGGTCCTACTGGCTTTTATCTTCCTTGCTTGGTGTGACATTGACCTTTTCCATCCCTGGGGACAGAATAACACGATGCCCTTGGGTACCCAGTACTAGCATATCGTGTCCTGCTATGTAGGTCTGGGTTGCGACAGTTCTCATTCTAACTGTGGTCCCAACGGGTGTGTAGGACGCAGGTTGCGTTGTTGAAGGTGCCACATTACCTTGCGATTCAGGCCTGGTCGCAGATTGCGATGCAGAAGTGTACGCAGGGGGCGATGCCGAAGTGATCACGGGTTGCGATTCAGGGCAAGATCTGGGTACAGAGGAATACGCAGGGGGCGATGCTGGTGCACGGCCTGGTGCGGATGCCAATGATGACACTGCTGGGGTTTGCGGTGCTGTGGCACGGGAGACCTCACTGGTTTCCAGGACAGGGTCTCTGACACGGGTGACATTTAATGCATACCACCCCTTTAACCCCAGTGCCGCGTGTAGCTCACAATGTCCCCGTTTTCAAGATCCCTCCCAGGGTGCCCGATAGGTAAATGAGACTCCACGTCTCTCCGACTTACGAAAATTTCTTGGTACAGGCCCGGCTCATGTATAAAGCCCCAGCCCTTGCGGAGTTGGAACCCAGTTACGCACCCCTGACGCCGCGGTTCCCTTAGGGTACCTTTATTTTTCCGGACTGCTTCCTTGTCAGCAAGAAACTTTTCGTGGTACTGCTGCCGCTGCTGTTGCGCTTCCCTCTGCTCCTGTTGGCGTTGCTTATCCCGATCACGGCATCGCTGCTCATTCTCCACTTTCACAGCGTAAGTGATGTCATCCAAATACTGCATTGCGTCCCAATCGATTTCCGGTAACGATGGCTGGGACCCCTCCGGCGTTCCTACCGGGGAACTGTAATCCGTTGCGGCCTCCTGGCCTGGCTGGTACTCTGGATCAGGCAGGGCCTCCTCAGCCTCCTTCCCCTCCACCTCTCCATCGATGGGATCAGGTACAGCACTTTTGGGGGCGGCCTCCGGTCGTCCTTCAGCCTCTTTCTTCAGCAGGGACTTAGGAAAGTCAGGTGATGGCGTTATGTCTGTGGGAGAGAGCACTGCGTCCCACAGCAGCCGCTGTGTCTGGGCACGCCAGCGTCTCTCGGTCTCCTCCATGTCTGCCTGGCGCTGGATCAGCTTTTTAAGCGCCGCATTCTCCTCCTTTACCTCCAGCAGGGTTTGTTGAAGGTCCCGGACTAGGGATGGCTCCGGTTCAAGCAACAGCTTTACTGGGGAACAGGGCCTGCGCTCCACTGCTCCCTCACACAGCTGCTCTTGTCCTGCCTCCATCTCTCTCCAAGCCAGACTGTGTTCTCCATCAGGGACAATCTGGTCTCCTCCGTGGAGGCGGGATTTGCGCTTCCTCTTCTTTGCATAGAAGATTAAGAGGAGGCGGATCTCTTGGGCAGTGGGGTAGGATCTCACATTATAGTAGCATTTTGAGAGGGCGGCCATAACTTTCGCGCCACAGGGGGGGTATGACACGCACCACACTGAGGTGGATACCAGGGCTATGGGGTACTCGGAGCCGAGCCCATTGATTTCTATGGGAGATGTCACTGGCAGCGGGACTCGGTCCGTGGCCCTGGCGGTCATGCAATGGGGGATATTTACAGGGGATTATAAGGATAGGTAGTTCGTGACGCCACCTGTGGTATCTGGTCAATTGGACCAGCGCTGCTATAAGGATCTTCACAGGGGATGTTATGGGGGCAGCTGGGTGGTAAGTCTCCCACAGGTGAGACGGGTCCCTGGAAGTCTATGGTGATGATGCAGGGTGTAGATAAGAATTCAGTCACACACAATGCAGCTTCTTTCCATACCTTTACTCGTAGGTGTTTCAAGCAGGTCCCGGGGAGCTGGTCGGGGTGGAGAATGCACATTCGGGATACCGCTGAGCAGGTTAGAGGCCTCCTTTACTTCGTATATATCTGAGCCAAAACTTGCATGAAGCGAAGTTAACTCTGCAATCTCCAGCTTTCTCAATAGCTGCCAAGCCCGGCTGACATTGTGGTGGAGCCTTCTATGTCTCTGATTATCAGATGTTGAGAGAACTAAGTCCTTACTTTTGTCGTGCACTTGACTCAAAGCCCCCGTTCTCCCTGACTCCGGTTACGTATCAGCGCTTAGGGCTACCTTCTGCGACCTGTAGTCCAGAAAGCCTCCGGTTATCTTGTTACTAGGCTTGAAACACTAACAACGCTTCGGACCCCGGTGTCCGGTGAATTAGTGCAGGTAATCCAATACCTGAGCACTTCTCTCTGTCTTCTCCACTGCGCCCTTCGCCCTGCTCTCGCTCTTAACATAAGCACTTGTAGCTTTTGATGGTAATGTCAGCTTTCTCCAGAGCTCACTGAACAGCTCTCAGTATCCTCCAAGTCCAGACTGGACTGACACAGAACTGCACTGTCCTAAGACAGGAAGCTGACTGACTGAACTCCTCTCCCTCCTCAACTGAACTGATCTTGCTACGTGTCACTACCTCTTATACCCCTGGTGGGTGTGTCTGAAAGTGTGAGTGACGTGAATGGATATCAAGCTTTTGCGGTTACCTTCCTGTGCATTTTCCTGGATATGTGTGCCTGACATAGCTGGGCCACACATCCCCCTTGGTTAAACACAGCACTCCCGGGCTGTAAAAGAGAAAAAGAAAACATTTTTGTTTTGCATATAATAACAACAACATTTTAACTCTTCCCATCCGGGAACAGAGGCTGGATAGACATCTGTCTGGGATGATTTAGAGAATCCTGCTTTGAGCAGGGGGTTGGACCAGAAGGCCCAGGAGGTCCCTTCCAACTCTACCATTCTATGATTCTATGATTCTATGAGGTAAGACTTCTTGAACGTTACAATTTGTACATTAGAAAAATACAAAAGTATCAAAAGTATCAAACATTCTCATAATACAAGACAAATTCTTGTGGAGGACCCGCACCAAAAACCTCCCACGTGGGTCCTGGGTGGGCTGCAGGACTTCTGACTGCAGACCTCACTCTAGGCCACACCATACGGGTTTTTCTTCAGAGGTAATTCAAGGCTTTGTGTAAAACCAAGATAAGGCACCGTAGTGCAACTATTTACAATACAAGTTCTTGGGCTGGCACAGTCCACAGCCACGCAGTCCATGCATATGAAAACACATTTCAAGAAAAATCAATAGAAATCACATTTATATCTCAATAATTCTTCACTTTCACTTTAACTTGCTTTACCCAACCGGGGTATTTTATGCAAACTATGCAATCATCATCACATTTATTCTTTAGCTTTTTAAGCTCTGTACCCAGCCGGGTATTCTACTTAAATATATAAACCTTATACATATTATTAAACATTAATAAAGTGCAAATTGGCAAATCATCTTCTTTAAAAACTTTTTACATTCTTCAGGTGCAGTAAACCCCTGTCTGGGTCCTACTGGTTTTCATTTTTCTTAGTAGTGGCGACATTGACCTTTTCCATCCCTGGGGACAGAATAACACGATGCCCTTTGGTTTCCATTACCAGCATATCGTGTCCTGCTATGTAGGTCTGGGTAGCAACAGTTCTCACTGTTTGTACTGGTAGGGACCTCACTGGGACCTCTCCGGAATATAACGTAGATTGCGCTGCAGTAGGTGCCACAGAATAAGATCTAGCTTGCGATGCAGGATGGGTCACAGATTGCGATGCAGGGGGCGACGTAGGTCGAGATGAGTATGCAGGGGGCGACTCCAGTGCACGGTCTGATGCTGTGGGAGCTCGGGACTGGGACGCTTCAGTATTGTGTACGGTACCGGCGTCGGGGACGGGGTCACTGATAACAGAGACGTTTAGGGCATACCATCCCTTTAAACCCCAGTGTCACGTGTAGCTTACTATGTCCCCATTTATCAGATCCCTCCCAGGATGACCGATGGGCAAGTGGGACTCTACGTCCCGGCGGCTCACGAAGACCCCCGGATAGAGGCCCGGCTCACGAATAAAGACCCAGCCCTTGCGGAGTTGAAATTCGGTGACGCACCCCTGACACCGTGGTTCCCGTCGGGTACCTTTATCTCGGCGGACGGTTTCTTTGTCAGCGAAGAACTTCTCATGCCATTCCTGTCGGTCTCGCTGTATCTTTCTCTCTTCCTCCTGCTGTTGTCTCTCTTTCTCGCAGTGTTGCCAGGCATTTCCGGTTTGGAGGTCGTAAGTCACATCATCCAGACGCTCCATCTCGTCCCAGTCGATTTCCGGCAATGATGGCTGGGACCCCTCCGGTGTTCCTACCGGGGAATCGTAGTCTGCTGCGGCCTCCTGGCCTGGCTGGCACTCCGGAACAGGCAGGGCCTCCTCAGCCTCCTTCTCCTCCACCTCCGCATCGGTGGGATCAGGTACAGCACTTTTGGGGGCAGCATCCGGTTGTCCTTCAGCCTTCTTTAGCAGGGACTTTGGAAAATCAAGTGATGGGGTGATGCTTGTGGGAGAGAGCACTGCGTCCCACAGCAGCCGCTGTGTCTGGGCACGCCAGCGTCTCTCTGTCTCCTGCATGTCTTTATGACGCTGGATTAATCTTCTGAGCACCGCATTCTCTTTCTGCAGCTCCAGCATAGCGGGGTCAGTGTCCCGATCTGGGGACAGCTCCGGCACAGGCAGTATATCCTCCGGTGAGCAGGGTTTGTACGCCTCCGCTCCTCCACACAGATTCTCCTGTCCTTCCGCCATCTCGTCCCAGGCCAGACTGTAGTTTCCATCAGGAACAGTCCGGTCCCTTCCGTGGAGGCGGGATTTGCGTCTCCTCCTTTTTGCATAGAAAATGAAGAGGAGGCGGATTTCCTTAGCAGTGGGGCAGGATCGCACATTATAGTAGCATTTTGAGAGGGCGGCCATATCTTTCGCGCCACGGGGGGTACACGCCCACGAATGCATGCCCACCTTCTTCACCAGCGCCTCAGGGCGCCAATATGGCGGTAAAATGGCGGTATTTGGCGCCAAATGTAGCAAACAGTCTTTTTCACCAAACAGTTCAATAGCCACACAGGACTCACAATTGCAAGTTTCGCATCCTGTTCGTGACGCCAGAAGAGATGACACGCACCACACTGAGGTGGATACCAGGGCTATGGGGTACTCGGAGCCGAGCCCATTGATTTCTATGGGAGATGTCACTGGCAGCGGGACTCGGTCCGTGGCCCTGGTGGTCATGCAATGGGGGATATTTACAGGGGATTATAAGGATAGGTAGTTCGTGACGCCACCTGTGGTATCTGGTCAATTGGACAATTGGAAAAGAAGGCACAGGGATGCAAGACATTCTTCTCACCTGTTCTCTGAGAGAGTATAGCTCCAACGGCACAGTCTGAAGCATCCACCTCTATTATGAAGGCAAGCTCGGGGTTGGGATGTACTAGGATAGGTGCAGTGGTAAATTTATCTTTTAGACGGGAAAATGCTTCCTGGGCTTGGGGAGTCCAGGAGAACCTAGACTCTTTCCGGGTAAGTTGGGTGATAGGTGACACTACCTCAGAGAAATTTCTAATGAAACGTCTATAGAAGTTGGCAAACCCGATGAAGCGCTGTACCTCCTTCACATTTCTAGGACTTGGCCAATCCTTGATGGCTTGGGTTTTGCTTCCATCCATATTAATTCCTTGTGTAGACAGTACATACCCCAGAAATTGAATTTCGGTCCTATGGAATTCACACTTTTCAAGTTTGATGTAAAGATGATTTTGTCTTAGACGTTCCAAGACCATTCTCACATGTCCATGATGTTCCTCTGTGGAGTTAGAAAAAATATCATCCAAATAAATTACCACGAATGTATCTAGGAGATCCCTGAAGATGTCATTCACCAAGTGTTGGAAAGTGGCTGGGGCGGTACTCAGACCAAAAGGCATAACTAGATATTCAAAGTGTCCATAGCGTGACCTGAATGCAGTCTTCCATTCATCCCCAGGTCTAATACGGACTAAGTTATAGGCCCCACGAAGATCTAGTTTAGAGAAAATTTTGGCATGTCGCACTCTCTCCAATAACTCAGGGATTAAAGGCAATGGATAACGGTTTCTAATAGTAACCTTATTGAGTTCCCTATAGTCTACGCATGGTCTCAGAGATCCATCTTTCTTCTTTACAAAGAAGATGGGTGCACCTGCAGGAGATGAAGAGGGGCGTATGAAGCCCTTGGCTAGATTTTCGTCTATGTAATCCTTTAAAGCCTTTAGCTCGGGCCCCGCCAGGGGGTAGATCTTACCAAAAGGTATCTCTGCTCCAGGCAATAATTCAATTGGACAATCATATGGACGGTGAGGAGGAAGCTGGTCAGCGTTCTTCTTGTCACATAAATCCACATAGTCCTGGTATACAGCTGGTAGTTCAGGGACTGACATGGTTCCTTTAGGAACAGAGCAAGCTGAAACTTTTGGACTCATCTGTTTCTCTGGAAAGTGTAATTCCTTGGTCTCCCAGTTAATGGTAGGATTCTGAGCCTGCAGCCATGGTAGCCCTAGAATAATGGGAAAGTGGGGAGAAGAGATAAGCATAAAGGACAGTTTCTCTTGATGATCTTTACCCATAAGAACCCTCAAAGGCTCTGTTTCCTGATCCACTGGTCCAGAGGTCAGCAGGGAGCCATCCACAGTTTCCATCTGTACTGGAGTAGCCTTCTTCACTGAACGTATCCCCTGTTTCAGAGCAAAGGAGACATCCATAAAATTTCCACTTGCCCCTGAGTCGATCATAGCAGAGCTAGACACCCAAGCTGAGTCAACCCAGAGTTTGATGGAAAGAAAGCAATGAGAATTGTTTTTCTTACAACTCAGCTGGGACACCGCTGAGGAAACTTGAAAAATGGCAGCGTTTACACAGTCAACGTCCTCAGAGGTAACGGAGTTTAAGTCCGAGAAATCAAGATCTGTTGCTGCAGATCTCTCTGGAGCCTGAGGCTCGGACCTGACAGATCCCCTCTCGCAACACTCACAATGAATGAGTGCTGCAGTAGTCTTACGAGAACGGCTGGGGCAGTTTATAATGAAGTGCCCTGACTTACCACAATAGAAACATAGATTCTCCTTAAAACGATGTTCCTTGCGTGCATCACTAACCCGTCGTTGTAAAGAGTCTACCTGCATGGGTTCAGGTTCAGGTTCCCGTGTAATCCTACTCAAAGGTTCCTTAGCTGGAGAGGAAGGTAGGAAAAGGTTAGTGCGATTGCTTTCGAACCATCTCTCTTGCCTGCGTTCAGTCAGACGAGTATCAATACGGATGCAGTAGTTAATAAAGTCACCTAACGCAGTGGGAGGATCGGCACGAGCAAGTTCATCCTTAATCAGTGGAGATAACCCCTTTCGAAAAATAGATTTTTTGGCGGAACTGTCCCAGGTGGTATCAAGGGCCCATCTCCTGAAATCCAAGGCATATTCAGCTACCGAGTGCTTACCTTGGCGCAAAGCTAACATGGCTGCTTCAGCTGTTGCACCTCGATTGGGGTCATCAAACACCTGCCCCATGGCTGAAATAAAAGCATCAAGGTGATTCAAACAATCATCCTCAGTCTCAATCAGAGGGTTTGCCCACATCAAAGCCTTGTTGGTAAGCAACATAATTATAGTAAGCACCTTAGATCGTTCAGTGGGAAATTGTGAAGCATGTGCAGAAAAAAAAAGATTGCATTGATTAATAAATCCCCTGAATTTCTCACGTTCACCGCCAAAATGAAAAGGGGGCAACTTGGGAATCCCAGAACTCGGGGCTACGGCAGGAGCCTGGACTCGCTCTTCTAGAACCTCAATCCTGGCTCGCAAATCCTGGGCAGTCTGTCCAAACACTTGCAAATTGTGATTAGTGAGGTCCTGTAGGCTTGAAAAACGGGTCTTTATATTCTGCAAATCTGCAAGGATATTATCAGTCACTCCGCAAAGTTCCTTTATGCGGGCCTCCATTTTCCAGATCTTTTAAGACAGGAGTACTGGAAGGAGAGGAGAGGAAAAAAAAAAAAAAACAATAGTGTTTACCTGTGGTAACACTGCAGAGAGAAAAAAAATTAAGGGAACTGCTCACCTGGAATGGTTGTGAGAAGTCACAACCACTATCATCACAGAAAGTTCACCCGGACATCTGATATCCACAGTTACAGCAGACAAAAAAAGGAGAAAAGAAAAAAAAAACAATAGTGTTTACCTGTGGTAACACTGCAGAAAAAAAAAACACTTAAGGGAATTGCTCACCTGGAATGGTTGTGAGAAGTCACAACCACTGTCATCACAGAAAGTACAACCGGACATCCGATATCCACAGTTACAGCAGACACAGCCTTTCCAGACCCAGCAGACACTAACGTTTTGGCTTCAGAATCTTGTAATGTATGTAGTACAGTTCATATAGCGTCTTGTGCTTGGGTGCGATGAAAATACATGAGACACAGGTTTGATATAGAAAGTCTTGTATTACTTCATACAAGTTGGCAAAAATAGTCACACAGTTTGCAGACACAGAAGCAGGAGACACAGCAGGCCAGAGTAATCTAAGCTCAGCAGTCACTCTCCACAACAGGTTCAGGATCTTCTTCTCTGTTACCGTAAGTCCATGCAAACGTGGGTCTTTCAAAGAGCAGGGTTCAGAGTCCACAAGTGCTTCAGAGTTCCTCAGTAGGATTAGCTGGAGTACAAGGTCCATGGCTTTAGGAGTCAGGTCACAGGTTCACTGCAGGCTAGATTCTGAAGCACTGATTGCTCAGCTGTGGCTGCTTAAGAAGCAAAAGGAGAGAATCAGGGCGGGAACATGCAAGCTGGAAACTCCATTTTGACTGAGGGCAAGATAGCTGCAGTAAGACAGAAAGTAAAATGGCTGACGAACAAACTGAGTTTCAGGAACATGTACACAGAACCTTACATAGCGATTCAAATTGACAGACGTTTGCGTGAGCGTAGAGGTATGCGTGGAATAGTGTTGCCTTGTGAACCAGCTTCTGAACCCATGCAGTGTGATAGAGTGGCTTCTGGGGCCCAACGTCATGAGTTTCGAAAACGCAATGGGTTATGTTTCTACTGTGGTGACGCCTCTCATGCTATTTCAGTCTGCCCTAAGCGGGGAAGACGTTTTGCACTCTCAGTTTTCTTGGGTAGTGTTCAGACTAAATTTCTGTTGACTGTTACCCTGATTTGCTCCCTGTCCACATTTTCTGCTCAGGCTTTTGTTGATTCGGGAACAGCTATTAACCTGATGGATTTTGATTTTGCTAAACGTTGTGGGTTTCCCTTGATACCCCTACGGAAGTCTATTCCCCTACTGGGGATTGATTCTACCCCTTTGGCTGAGAATAAACCCCAGTTCTCTACTCAGGTGATAATGAGGGTTGAACCTGATCATCAGGAGAGTTGCAAATTTTTGGTGCTATATAATCTGCATGACATTATTGTACTAGGTTTCCCTTGGTTACAGTCTCATAATCCTGTTTTGGATTGGAAATCTGTGTCTGTAACCAGTTGAGGCTGCCAATGTGTTAATGCCAACACTCCTGTTTTTTCTGCCTCTCCCCACGCTCAGGATGTTCCTGACTTTTTGACTGATTTTCCTGATGTGTTTAGCAAAAGTAAATCTGCATCCTTGCCCCCCCATAGGAGTTATGACTGCGCTATTGAATTAGTGCCTGGTAGTAAATTCCCTAAAGGTCGCCTTTTTAACTTGTCTGTACCTGAACATGACGCTATGCGGTCTTATATCAAGGAGTCATTGGAGAAGGGTCATATCAGACCATCCTCTTCACCCTTGGGTGCCGGTTTTTTCTTTGTGGCCAAAAAGGATGGTTCATTTAGGCCGTGTATTGATTATCGTCTCTTGAACAATATCACTGTGAAATATCAATATCCGTTACCCTTGATTTCTGACCTGTTTTCCAGGGTGAAAAGTGCTACTTGGTTTACCAAGCTTGACCTCAGGGGGGCGTATAACCTTATTCGCATTAAGCACGGGGATGAATGGAAGATGGCGTTTAATACCCCAGAGGGGCATTTTGAGTACCTAGTGATGCCCTTTGGGCTCACTAATGCTCCTTCCGTCTTCCAGTCCTTCATGAATGACATTTTCAGGGATTTTGTGGATAAATTTCTGATTGTTTATTTGGATGATATCTTGATTTTTTCCAATGACTGGGACTCTCATGTGAAACATGTTCGGACTGTGTTCCAGATTTTGAGAGAGAATGCTCTGTATGTGAAGGGTTCAAAGTGTCTTTTTGGCGCACAGAGGATCTCATGTTGTGAATGGGTTTGAGATGAGTTCTGAGCAGAGGCTCCCTCTGGTGGTTACAAGCAGTGCTAGTCTGTCCAGTGAAGATTGTGAGGACTGGGAATCAGGTGTTACTGACTGGTCTTATATAAGGGAGTCACCTTCCCATCAGGGTTGCCGGTGATCAATTGTTCTGGTCTGAATCCTTTATTCCAGTTTCCCTTGTAGCCTGCTGTGTCGTGTCTGCATCTCCTGCTAACAGATAAGACTTTTTCTTCTTTTGTGTTTGTGCTATATTTTTGCATTTTGTCCTGCACTTCTGTGGGGGCCTTCAGGGTCCCCTCCGGGGGCTTCTGCCCTCTCAGTTTTGTTCAGCCACTGATGTTTGTACTTTTGCTTTTTCCAGTTTTTTCAGTGGCTGCTGTTTTGATTTTGTTACACCAGAGAACTAATTTAGGTGGAAGAGGTCGTGTGTTGTGAATGGGTTTGAGATGAGTTCTGAGCAGAGGCTCCCTCTGGTGGTTACAAGCAGTGCTAATCTGTCCAGTGAAGATTGTGAGGACTGGGAATCAGGTGTTACTGACTGGTCTTATATAAGGGAGTCACCTTCCCATCAGGGTTGCCGGTGATCAATTGTTCTGGTCTGAATCCTTTATTCCAGTTTCCCTTGTAGCCTGCTGTGTCGTGTCTGCATCTCCTGCTAACAGATAAGACTTTTTTCTTCTTTTGTGTTTGTGCTATATTTTTGCATTTTGTCCTGCACTTCTGTGGGGGCCTTCAGGGTCCCCTCCGGGGGCTTCTGCCCTCTCAGTTTTGTTCAGCCACTGTTGTTTGTACTTTTGCTTTTTCCAGTTTTTCAGTGGCTGCTGTTTTGATTTTGTTACACCAGAGAACTAATTTAGGTGGAAGAGGTCGTGTGATCTCAGGTGTTTTTGAAACTAGTAGAGTTGGTGCCTTTCAGGGTTTTTTGGGATTGCAGTAAGTACCCTTCCTATCCTTTTCTATTTAGTAAGTTTGGGCCCCAGCGTTTGCTCATACTATTTTCTTTCTGTGTCAGTATTTCATCTTGTCTAACCGCCATTACATGTTTGGGGCTTTCTATGTTCTTTGGGGATCTGCTCCGGGGCAGATAGCTTTCCTATTTCTATCTTTAGGTGTAGTTAGTTTCTCAGGCTGTGACGAGGCGTCTAGGACCAACGTAGGAACGCTCCACGGCTGCCTCTAGTTGTGGTGGTTAGTCAGGGTACTGCAATCTCATAGATTCCAACTGTTCTGGTGTATTGCCTTTTTTACCTGCACTCCTCAGCTACCAAATCATAACAGTATTACCGGCCATAACTGAAAATTGTGTGGTACTCACAGAAGGGAAAAATATTGTGAAAGAAAAAAAAGGTTGTCAGAGTTGTCAGAGATATTTTTCTGTTTGTTGCATTTTTTTTTTTTTCTTTTTTTCCCTCTGTGTCTCTGGGAGCTGGGGAGGATCTTTTCTCTCAATGGAGTTTGCACAGTTGTCTGGCCGTGTGGATCAGCTTGCCACTGAAGTTCGGAGTATTGCTACCTATCTTGCTAGGTTGCCTGTTGTGGAACCTAGGATTCCCATGCCAGATTTGTTTTTAGGGGATCGAGCTAAGTTTCAGAATTTCAAAAATAATTGTAAATTGTTTTTTGCCTTGAAGTCTAGGTCCCCAGGGAACGCAGCGCAGCAGGTTCAAATTGTCATCTCTCTCCTGCGCGGCGATCCTCAGGATTGGGCTTTTTCCCTGACACCTGGGGATCCTGTTTTGAGTGATGTTGATGCATTTTTTCAGGCTTTGGGGTTATTGTACAATGAGCCTAATGTCACTGATCAAGCTGAAAAAGCCTTGTTGGCATTAAATCAGGGGCTTGATGACGCTGAGTTATACTGTCAGAGATTCCGTAGGTGGGCAGTCCTGACCAAATGGAATGACGACGCTTTGGCAGCCCTTTTCCGGAAGGGTCTGTCAGATAATGTAAAGGATGTTATGGTGGGATTCCCTGTCCCCTCTGGTCTCAATGATTCTATGTCATTAGCGATTCAAATTGACAGACGTTTGCGTGAGCGGAGAAGTATGCGTGGAATGGTGTTGCCTTGTGAACCAGCTTCTGAACCCATGCAGTGTGATAGAGTGGTGTCTGGGGCACAGCGTCATGAGTTTCGAAAGCGCAATGGGTTATGTTTCTACTGTGGTGATGCCTCTCATGCTATTTCAGTCTGCCCTAAGCGGGGAAGACGTTTTGCACGCTCAGTTGTCTTGGGTAGTGTTCAGACTAAGTTTTTATTAACTGTCACTCTGATATGCTCTCTGTCCTCATTTTCTGCTCAGGCTTTCGTTGATTCTGGAGCAGCTATTAACCTGATGGATTATGATTTTGCTAAACGTTGTGGGTTTACCTTGCTACCCCTACAGAAGTCTATTCCCCTACTGGGGGTCGATTCTACCCCTTTGGCTGAGAATAAACCCCAGTTTTCTACTCAGGTGATAATGAGGGTTGAACCTGATCACCAGGAGTGCTGCAAATTTTTGGTTCTGTATAATCTGCATGACATTATCGTGCTGGGTTTCCCTTGGTTACAGTCTCATAATCCTGTTTTGGATTGGAAATCTGTGTCTGTAACCAGTTGGGGCTGCCAATGTGTTAATACCAACACTCCTGTTTTTTCTGCCTCCCCCCAGGCTCAGGATGTTCCTGACTTTTTGATTGATTTTTCTGATGTGTTTAGCGAAAGTAAATCTGCATCCTTGCCTCCCCATAGGAGTTATGACTGCGCTATTGAATTAGTGCCTGGTAGTAAATTCCCTAAAGGTCGCCTTTTTAACTTGTCTGTACCTGAACATGACGCTATGCGGTCTTATATCAAGGAATCATTGGAGAAGGGTCATATCAGACCATCCTCTTCACCCTTAGGTGCCGGTTTTTTCTTTGTGGCCAAAAAGGATGGTTCATTTAGGCCGTGTATTGATTATCGTCTCTTGAACAATATTACTGTGAAATATCAATACCCGTTACCCTTGATTTCTGACCTGTTTTCCAGGGTGAAAAACGCTACTTGGTTTACCAAGCTTGACCTCAGGGGGGCGTATAACCTTATTCGCATTAAGCACGGGGATGAATGGAAGACGGCATTCAATACCCCTGAAGGGCATTTTGAGTACCTGGTGATGCCCTTTGGGCTCACTAATGCTCCTTCCGTTTTCCAGTCCTTCATGAATGACATTTTCAGGGATTTTGTGGACAAATTTCTGATTGTTTATTTGGATGATATCTTGATTTTTTCTAATGACTGGGACTCTCATGTGAAACATGTTCGTAATGTATTCCAGATTTTGAGAGAGAATGCTCTGTATGTGAAGGGATCAAAGTGTCTTTTTGGCGTACAGAGGATCTCATTTCTGGGATTCATTTTGTCCCCATCTGTTATTGAAATGGACCCGGTCAAGGTTCAGGCCATCTGTGATTGGGTCCAACCTACTTCATTAAAGGCTCTTCAGAGATTTTTGGGTTTTGCCAATTTTTATCGTAAATTTATTGGTAATTTCTCGGTTATTGTTAAACCATTAACTGATTTGACCAGAAAGGGTTCTGATGTGGTGAATTGGCCTCCTGAGGCAGTCTCTGCATTTCAGGAACTTAAGCAGAGATTCACTTCTGCTCCTGTTCTACGGCAGCCTGATGATTCTCTTCCATTTCAGGTGGAGGTTGATGCCTCTGAAATTGGGGCAGGTGCCGTTTTGTCCCAAAAAGATCCAGAGACCTCTAAAAGTAACCCTTGTGCTTTTTCTCTCGAAAATTTTCTCCTACTGAACATAATTATGACGTGGGTAATCGGGTTATTGGCCATGAAGTGGGCTTTTGAAGAGTGGAGACATTGGCTGGAGGGAGCCAAACATCAGGTGGTGGTCCTTACGGACCATAAGAATCTGGTCTATCTGGAAACTGTCAAGCGACTCAATCCAAGACAGGCCAGGTGGGCCTTGTTTTTCACACGTTTTAATTTTGTGGTTTCCTTTCTTCCTGGCACTAAGAATGTTAAGGCGGATGCCCTCTCGAGGAGTTTCCTTGCGGACTCTCCTGAGTTATCTGATCCTTCTGTTATTTTGAAAGAGGGTGTAGTTCTTTCCGCCATCTCGCCCAATTTGAGACTTGCTCTGGAGGGGTGTCAGGAGGATAGGCCCGAGCGCTGCCCGGTTGGAAAATTGTTTGTCCCGGATCAGTGGAAGGGGAGTGTGATGTCTGAGATTCATTGTTCCGCATTGGCTGGGCATCCCAGAATTTTTGGTACCAGAGACTTGGTTAGTCGGTCCTTTTGGTGGCCTACCTTGTCTCGTGATGTCAGGGAATTTGTGCAGTCCTGCGGGACTTGCTCTCGCTCCAAGCCTTGCTCTCGCTCTAGTGGTTTGTTGATGCCATTACCTGTGCCCAAGAGACCATGGACCCATATCTCTATGGATTTCATTTCCGACCTTCCTGTTTCTCAGAGAATGACCACCATCTGGGTAATTTGTGATAGGTTTTCCAAAATAATACATCTTGTGCCATTACCTAAGTTGCCTTCCTCCTCTGAATTGGTGCCGTTGTTCCTTCAGCACGTGGTTCGTTTACACGGCATTCCTGAGAACATTGTGTCTGACAGAGGAGTCCAGTTTGTTTCCAGATTTTGGAGGACTTTTTGTTCTAAACTGGGTGTTCAATTGTCTTTCTCCTCGGCATTTCATCCTCAGACCAATGGTCAAACTGAGAGAACAAACCAGACATTGGAGACTTATCTAAGATGCTTTGTGTCTGCTGATCAGGATGACTGGGTCTCTTTTTTGCCTTTGGCTGAGTTTGCTCTTAATAATAGGGCTAGCTCTGCCACTTTGATGTCTCCGTTTTTCTGTAATTCTGGGTTTCACCCTCGATTTTCTTCAGGACAGACGGAGGCTTCTGTCTGTCCAGGTGTTGACTCTGTTGTGGAGCGTATGCAACAGATTTGGGACCAGGTAGTGGAGAGGTTGTCCCTCTCTCAGGACAGGGCCCAGCGGTTTGCTAACCGGCATAGGACTGATGGTCCTCGGTTTAAAGTGGGGGACTTGGTCTGGTTGTCCTCAAAGAATATTCCTATGAGAGTGGCATCTCCTAAATTTAAGCCTAGGTTCATTGGACCTTATAAGATCATGGAGATTATTAATCCTGTGTAAGCTTTTCAGGGGATTTAGCTCTGGGATCGCCGTCTTGGGGAGACGGAGTGGCATAAAGAGACCATTCACAGACAGTGGTTCTGTTAAAAACTGGCCGCAACCAGTTTTATTAAAGTCCACAGCAAACAGAACATAAATTAAAACAAAATCATAAACATAAAGCCTAGGCGTGTCCCGCCACTAATTACACTTAGATAGATTACCCTTTCTATCCGGGTCCAGACTCTAATAGCCTGTGCCCAAAACAACACATATGTTCAGTAGTTACCAGCGTGCAGCTCACATGAGGCTCCAATGGCGTCTGAAGTCAGATCCAGACTGAGAGATAGAGCCCCCTCTGAACTTCTCAAGCAGGTATTTATGGCTGCCTAATTAAGCAGCTGTGTTCACTCCGGGTTGCACTGAAAACCTGTCCCAGATAGGAATGGAATGAACACCGCACTGACAACCTATTTTATGCGCCCCAGCTAAGAAACCTGGGCGAGATATACACGCCGTCCAGCACACACCCCTTCACTGTCTCACATATCCCCCCCTCTTCTCCAGACCGGAGGACTGGTCAGAAATTCCGAAGAGACAGTGAACTCTGGACAAGGCATCAGCATTACCCTGTAATTTCCCAGGTCTATGCTCAACCGAGAAATTGAACTCTTGAAGTGAAAGGAACCACCTTGTCACCCTGGCATTCCTTTCCCTGTTCTGCTTCATCCATGTCAGAGGAGCATGGTCTGATTGCAATTTAAATCTCCTACCCAAGAGGTAATACCGTAGGGAGTCCAGCGCCCATTTGATTGCGAGGCACTCTCGCTCCACAATGGCATAATTTTGTTCAGCCGGTGTCATTTTTCGACTTAGATACAGGACTGGGTGTTCTTCACCCTTCACAACCTGTGATAACACCGCCCCTAACCCCACATTAGAGGCATCAGTTTGAACAAGAAACTCTTCCCTGAAATTAGGGGTGACCAGAACTGGTCTTTGACACAAAGCCATTTTCAACGACAGAAATGCTTTTTCTGCCTCCGGATTCCAATTTATCATTTTGGACTTCCCCCCTTTTTGTCAGGTCAGTCAATGGGGCAGCAATGGAGGCATAATTTGGTACGAATCTGCGATAGTACCCAGTGATGCCCAGAAATGCTTTGACCTGTCGTTTTGTGAGGGGTACAGGCCAGTTTCGAATTGCCTCTACTTTATCGATTTGTGGCTTGATCAGCCCTCTGCCAATCACATAGCCCAAGTACTTGGCCTCTTCTAGGCCAATTGCACATTTCTCTGGGTTTATGTTCAGCCCAGCTCCGCCTATCGAGTCTAGGACGGCTTGTACCTTAGCGAGGTGGCTCTCCCAATCAAACTGAAAATTACCACATCATCCAGGTAGGCAGCTGCATAGGCTTGATGCGGGCGTAGGATCTGGTCCATAAGCCTCTGAAAGGTAGCTGGGGCTCCATGCAACCCGAATGGCATCACCAGATACTGAAACAAACCTTCCGGGGTTGCAAAGGCCGTTTTTTCTTTTGCCTCCTCAGATAGGGGTATCTGCCAGTACCCTTTTGTCAGATCGAGGGTTGTAATATAACGGGCACCCCCTAACCTCTCGATTAGCTCATCTACCCGTGGCATCGGGTATGCGTCAAACTTTGACACTTCGTTCAACTTTCTGAAATCATTACAGAACCTCCAGGTTCCATTAGGTTTTGGGATCAGAACAATCGGGCTACACCACTCGCTTTGGGCCTCCTCAATGACCCCGAGGTCTAGCATACGTTTGATTTCAGTAGAGACTATCTTTCTGCGGGCTTCTGGAATTCTGTACGGTTTTATTTTGACCTTAGTACCGGGCTCAGTCTCGACATGGTGTTTTACGAGAGAAGTCCGGCCGGGCAAATCAGAAAACCTCTGCCGATTTTTCTGCAGAAACTCCCGTACCTCCTGTTTTTGGTGCACGGACAATGTCTCAC
Source organism: Oophaga sylvatica (assembly GCA_033576555.1). Taxonomy (NCBI): domain Eukaryota; kingdom Metazoa; phylum Chordata; class Amphibia; order Anura; family Dendrobatidae; genus Oophaga; species Oophaga sylvatica. The sequence continues at coordinate 39,594 of JARQOD010001291.1, forward strand.
CAATGGTCACAGGAGGTAGAGATGGTTTTACCCCTTTCTCTACTTCACCCGAGGCCAACAATGCCTCTCTGTCCCTCCAGGGCTTGATCAGATTGATATGATATATCTGGTAGGGCTTCCGTCTCCCGGGTTGGTGTACTTTGTAAGTAACCTCGCTCACTTTTTGTACGACCTCGTATGGACCATGCCACTTGGCCAAAAACTTACTTTCCACCGTGGGAATTAGAATTAGGACTCGATCCCCGGGATTGAAAGACCTAATTTTTGCTGACCGATTATAGACTCTGCTTTGAGCTTCTTGGGCTCTCTGCAGATGATTCTTCACCAATGGCATAATTTTAGCCATCCTCTCTTGCATCTGGGCAATATGCTCTATAACACTCTTGTATGGAGTTGTCTCGGTTTCCCAAACCTCCTTGGCTATGTCCAGCAAGCCCCGCGGATGCCGACCATACACCAACTCAAAGGGAGAAAATCCCGTAGAGGCCTGGGGAACCTCTCTGACCGAAAACAATAAGTAGGGTAACAGGTAGTCCCAGTCCCTCCCATCTTTCTCTACTGCTTTCTTTAACATATGTTTTAATGTTTTATTAAAACGTTCAACCAACCCATCCGTCTGGGGGTGATACACAGATGTCCGAATGTGCGAGATTTTAAGCAACTTACACAGTTCCTTCATCACTTTGGACATAAAAGGTGTGCCTTGGTCCGTGAGGATCTCTTTAGGAATTCCTGTCCTGGAAAACATATGAAAAAGTTCCCGTGCAATATTTTTAGATGCCATATTTCTTAAAGGGACCGCCTCGGGGTACCGGGTTGCATAATCAAGGACAACTAAGATGTATTGGTGTCCCCTGGCTGATTTTACAATAGGACCTACCAAGTCCATTGCTACCCTTTCAAAGGGGATTTCTATAACCGGCAGCGGGATTAATGGACTCCGGAAGTGAGACACCGGAGCATTTATCTGACACGAGGGGCAGGTTTTACAATAATCCTCCACATCTCGATAAACCCCGGGCCAGTAAAACCTCTGAAGAATTCTTTCCTGGGTTTTGTCCATCCCCAGGTGCCCACCCAGCACGTGGTTATGGGACAAACCTAACACCATACTTCTATATGACTTAGGTACCAGGAGCTGACTCACGGCCTCTCCCTTTACTTTAGTGACCCTATACAGCAGGTCATTGTTCATGGCAAAATGGGGAAATTTTTCATCAGAGCCGGGCTCTTGTGGGATCTCATTCAGAACAGTTATATTCTCCCTGGCATGTTTAAGAGTGGGGTCTTGCAATTGCTCACTCCCAAAATTGCCACGGGACACCGGTAGGTCAGGGACATTCTGTTCTAGAGAAACATCCTCCCCCTCCCCCAACATCACCTGAAATGGAAATTCATCATTTTTTTTACAGTCATCATCATTATCAATATCATTATCATGATTACCATCAGCATCAGCATCATTATCATGGTCATCATCATTATCATGATCATCATCATTATCATGGTCATCACATAAGTTTAACGGCCCACTAGCCTTGTGTTCCGCCCCTCGGGACTGCGCACCCTCAGTAGGAGCTTCATCACACTGTCCAGCAGAAACATTTTTTTTCCAAAGACCCCAAAACAGGGGAAAGTCACGACCCAATATGGCGGGATGCATCAAGTTCTTCACTACCCCCACTTCATATGAGATCTCCCCGAGTTTTGTGACGAAGTCTGAGGAGGTTACTGGGTAGACTTTGACGTCTCCATGTATGCACACCACGCTTAGGTACCTATCTGTGACGAAGTTCCCATCAGCCAGACTAGCATGTATTAGAGTCACTCGACTTCCTGAGTCGAGTAGGGCCTGTACTGGGCACCCATTTATCACGACCTGACACAGCTGTGGGCCAGTCTCCTCGACTAGGGTGGCCACGCACACGGGCTCGGCGAGGAACGAGAGAGACTGTCCAGCGTCACAGTCCATAGGTTCCCCCACTAGTGGACAATTGGCTGAAATATGACCTTGTTCACGGCATCTCCAACACTGTCTCAGGTCAGGGTGTTCAGACGGGGAGACCTTCCTAGGTCTGGGTTCTCCTGGTAGGTAAGTATCACCCTTCCGCTCATACATGTCCCCTCGGGGCTGACCCGGACTATCAACAGCCCCCCTTGCCCCCACAGCTGGAACCCTCTTACCGGAAGATGACGGAGGCCGGGTATTCCGAACTGATGATCGCTCGGACGGCTGGTCACGTAGATAGTCTTTGGTGGCGAAATACCTTTCTATTAGGCTGACCAGTTGATCGGCATCTTTGGGGTCTCCCTGTCCGACCCAGAGCTGGACCTCAGGGGGAAGGGCCCAGATGTACCGGTCCAGCACCACCTTTTCAACCATTTGGGCAGGGGTGCTGACGTCAGGTTCCAACCACTTTTTTACCAAAGAAATCAAGTCATACATTTGTGAGCGAGCAGGCTTGTCTCGCCTGTATCTCCAGTTATGGACTCTCCTGGCACGGACTGCCCTCGTCACACCCAGGCGGGCAAGAATCTCCGCTTTCAACTTAGTATAGTTTTTGCTGTCCTGCTCGCTGAGGTCAAAATAGGCTTTTTGGGGTTCCCCAGTCAGATAGGGCGCGACCACCATAGCCCATTCAGATTGTGGCAGATTCTCCTTCTCTGCCAGTCTCTCAAATATAGCCAGATATGCCTCCACATCGTCATGAGGCGTCATCTTCTGCAGAGTCTGTTTTACCGCCTTCTTTACAGCGGATAATGCCGGTAACCCGGCGTCTTCATTCGGGGACGAGGTGCTAGGAGTTTTTTTTAGTGCTGCAACCTGCTCCAGTAACAACCGGTTGGTTTCCTGCTGTTGCTGCTGGCTCCGCTGGGCCTCTAGGTGTTGTTGCTGCATGGCCTGCTGTTGTTGCTGCATGGCCTGCTGTTGCTGCTGCATGCTCTGCTGTTGTTGCTGCATGGCCTGCTGATGTTGCTGCTGCATGGCCTGCTGGTTCTGGGCCAGCTGCTTAACGAGCTCCTCCATACTGCCGGACATCTTGGGCTGGCTGACAGCCTTCACCCAAGACATATACACTTCACAGTCTTCTCCACAATAAGTTCAGTTTTGCGGTGCAGACACCTTTTTTTTTTTTTCAAAGTCTTCAGCCACTGTGCTGCCCCAGCATTCAAGCACCAATTGTAAGCTTTTCAGGGGATTTAGCTCTGGGATCGCCGTCTTGGGGAGACGGAGTGGCATAAAGAGACCATTCACAGACAGTGGTTCTGTTAAAAACTGGCCGCAACCAGTTTTATTAAAGTCCACAGCAAACAGAACATAAATTAAAACAAAATCATAAACATAAAGCCTAGGCGTGTCCCGCCACTAATTACACTTAGATAGATTACCCTTTCTATCCGGGTCCAGACTCTAATAGCCTGTGCCCAAAACAACACATATGTTCAGTAGTTACCAGCGTGCAGCTCACATGAGGCTCCAATGGCGTCTGAAGTCAGATCCAGACTGAGAGATAGAGCCCCCTCTGAACTTCTCAAGCAGGTATTTATGGCTGCCTAATTAAGCAGCTGTGTTCACTCCGGGTTGCACTGAAAACCTGTCCCAGATAGGAATGGAATGAACACCGCACTGACAACCTATTTTATGCGCCCCAGCTAAGAAACCTGGGCGAGATATACACGCCGTCCAGCACACACCCCTTCACTGTCTCACACCTGTTTCTTTTCGTTTGCTTCTTCCAGGGACATTTAAGATCCATAATGTGTTCCACAAGTCCTTGTTGAAGAGGTTTGTTGAGCCAGTGGTTCCTGCTGCTGTGCCTCCTGACCCTGTTTTGGTTGAGGGCAATCTGGAGTATGTGGTTGAGAAAATATTAGATTCTCGTTTTTCTAGACGGAAACTCCAGTATTTGGTTAAATGGAGAGGTTATGGTCAGGAAGACAATTATTGGGTGTTTGCTTTGGACATCCATGCTAGGAGACTTATCCGTGCGTATCATAGAACTCATCCTGACCGACCTGGTTGCTCAAATGAGGGTTCGGTGACCCCTCCTCAAGGGGGGGTACTGTTGTGAATGGGTTTGAGATGAGTTCTGAGCAGAGGCTCCCTCTGGTGGTTACAAGCAGTGCTAGTCTGTCCAGTGAAGATTGTGAGGACTGGGAATCAGGTGTTACTGACTGGTCTTATATAAGGGAGTCACCTTCCCATCAGGGTTGCCGGTGATCAATTGTTCTGGTCTGAATCCTTTATTCCATTTTCCCTTGTAGCCTGCTGTGTCGTGTCTGCATCTCCTGCTAACAGATAAGACTTTTTCTTCTTTTGTGTTTGTGCTATATTTTTGCATTTTGTCCTGCACTTCTGTGGGGGCCTTCAGGGTCCCCTCCGGGGGCTTCTGCCCTCTCAGTTTTGTTCAGCCACTGTTGTTTGTACTTTTGCTTTTTCCAGTTTTTTCAGTGGCTGCTGTTTTGATTTTGTTACACCAGAGAACTAATTTAGGTGGAAGAGGTCGTGTGATCTCAGGTGTTTTTGAAATTAGTAGAGTTGGTGCCTTTCAGGGTTTTTTGGGATTGCAGTAAGTACCCTTCCTATCCTTTTCTATTTAGTTAGTTTGGGCCCCAGCGTTTGCTCATACTATTTTCTTTCTGTGTCAGTATTTCATCTTGTCTAACCGCCATTACATGTTTGGGGGCTTTCTATTATCTTTGGGGTTCTGCTCCGGGGCAGATAGCTTTCCTATTTCTATCTTTAGGTGTAGTTAGTTTCTCAGGCTGTGACGAGGCGTCTAGGACCAACGTAGGAACGCTCCACGGCTGCCTCTAGTTGTGGTGGTTAGTCAGGGTACTGCAATCTCATAGATTCCAACTGCTCTGGTGTATTGCCTTTTTTACCTGCACTCCTCAGCTACCAAATCATAACAGTCGTGTGATCTCAGGTGTTTTTGAAATTAGTAGAGTTGGTGCCTTTCAGGGTTTTCTGGGATTGCAGTAAGTGCCCTTCCTATCCTTTTCTATTTAGTTAGTTTGGGCCCAGCGTTTGCTCATACTATTTTCTTTCTGTGTCAGTATTTCATCTTGTCTAACCGCCATTACATGTTTGGGGGCTTTCTATTATCTTTGGGGTTCTGCTCCGGGGCAGATAGCTTTCCTATTTCTATCTGTAGGTGTAGTTAGTTTCTCAGGCTGTGACGAGGCGTCTAGGACCAACGTAGGAACGCTCCACAGCTGCCTCTAGTTGTGGTGGTTAGTCAGGGTACTGCAATCTCATAGATTCCAACTGCTCTGGTGTATTGCCTTTTTTACCTGCACTCCTCAGCTACCGAAACATAACAATCTCATTTCTGGGATTCATTTTGTCCCCATCTGTTATTGAAATGGACCCGATCAAGGTTCAGGCCATCTGTGATTGGGTCCAACCTACTTCATTAAAGGCTCTTCAGAGATTCTTGGGTTTTGCCAATTTTTATCGTAAATTTATTGGTAATTTCTCTGTTATTGTTAAACCATTGACTGATTTGACCAAGAAGGGTTCTGAAGTGGTGAATTGGCCTCCTGAGGCAGTCTCTGCGTTTCAGGAACTTAAGCAGAGATTCACTTCTGCTCCTGTTCTACGGCAGCCTGATGTTTCTCTGCCATTTCAGGTGGAGGTTGATGCCTCTGAAATTGGGGCAGGTGCCGTTTTGTCCCAAAGAGATCCAGAGACCTCTAAAAGTAACCCTTGTGCCTTTTTCTCTCGAAAATTTTTTCCAACTGAACGTAATTATGACGTAGGTAATCGGGAGTTATTGGCCATGAAGTGGGCTTTTGAAGAGTGGAGACATTGGCTGGAGGGAGCCAAACATCAGGTGGTGGTCCTCACGGACCATAAGAATCTGGTTTATCTGGAATCAGCCAAGCGACTTAATCCTAGACAGGCCAGGTGGGCCTTGTTTTTCACACGTTTTAATTTTGTGGTTTCCTTTCTTCCTGGCACTAAGAATGTTAAAGCGGATGCCCTCTCGAGGAGTTTCCTTGCAGACTCTCCTGAGTTATCTGATCCTTCTGTTATTTTGAAAGAGGGTGTAGTTCTTTCCGCCATCTCGCCCAATTTGAGACTGGCTCTGGAAGGGTGTCAGGAGGATAAACCCGAGCGCTGCCCTATTGGGAAATTGTTTGTCCCAGACTGGTGGAAAAAGAGTGTGATGTCTGAGATTCATTGTTCCGCGTTGGCCGGTCATCCCGGAATTTTTGGTACCAGAGACTTGGTTAGTCTGTCCTTTTGGTGGCCTACTTTGTCTCGTGACGTCAGGGAATTTGTGCAGTCCTGCGGGACTTGCTCTCGCTCCAAGCCTTGCTCTCGCTCTAGTGGTTTGTTGATGCCATTGCCTGTGCCCAAGAGACCATGGACCCATATCTCTATGGATTTCATTTCCGACCTCCCTGTTTCTCAGAGAATAACCGTTATCTGGGTGATTTGTGATAGGTTTTCCAAAATGATACATCTTGTGCCATTACCTAAGTTGCCTTCCTCCTCCGAATTGGTGCCTTTGTTCCTTCAGCACGTGGTTCGGTTACACGGCATTCCTGAGAACATTGTGTCTGACAGAGGAGTCCAGTTTGTTTCCAGATTTTGGAGGACTTTTTGTTCTAAACTTGGTGTTCAATTGTCTTTCTACTCTGCTTTTCATCCTCAGACCAATGGACAAACTGAGAGAACAAACCAGACATTGGAGACTTATCTGAGATGCTTTGTGTCTGCTGATCAGGATGACTGGGTCTCTTTTTTGCCTTTTGCTGAGTTTGCTCTTAATATTAGGGCTAGCTCTGCCACTTTGATGTCTCCATTTTTCTGCAATTTTGGGTTTCACCCTCGATTTTCTTCGGGACAGACGGAGACTTCTGTCTGTCCAGGTGTTGACTCTGTTGTGGAGCGTATGCAGCAGATTTGGGACCAGGTAGTGGAGAGGTTGTCCCTCTCTCAGGAGAGGGCCCAGCGGTTTGCCAACCGGCATAGGACTGATGGTCCTCGGTTTGAATTGGGGGACTTGGTCTGGTTGTCCTCAAGAAATATCCCTATGAGAGTTGCATCCCCTAAGTTTAAGCCTAGGTTCATTGGACCTTATAAGATCATGGAGATTCTTAATCCTGTTTCCTTTCGTTTACTTCTTCCAGGGACATTTAAGATCCATAACGTGTTCCACAAGTCCTTATTGAAGAGGTTTGTCGAGCCAGTGGTTCCTATGGCTGCGCCTCCTGACCCTGTTTTGGTTGAGGGCAATCTGGAGTATGTGGTTGAGAAAATATTGGATTCTCGTTTTTCTAGTCGGAAACTCCAGTATTTGGTTAAGTGGAGAGGTTATGGTCAGGAGGACAATTCTTGGGTGTTTGGTTCGGACATCCATGCTAGGAGACTGATCCGTGCGTATCACAGAGCTCATCCTGACCGACCTGGTTGCCCAAATGAGGGTTCGGTGACCCCTCCTCAAGGGGGGGGTACTGTTGTGAATGTGTTAGAAATGAATTCTGAGCAGAAGCTCCCTCTGGTGGTTACAAACAGTACTGAACTATTCAATGAAGATTGTGAAGATTGGCAATCATTTGTTACAGACTGGTCTTATATAAGGGAGGTTCCCTCCCATCAAGGTTGCCGGTGATCAATTGCTCTTGTCTCAACTTTGGTTCCTGGTTCACTTGGAAGCTAGCTGTGTCTTGCCTGCATCTTCTGCTAACAAATAAGATATTTTCTGCTTTTATTTTTGTGCTTGCTTTTTGCATTTTGTCCTGCACTTCTGTGGAAGTCAGCCAGGTCCCCTCCGGGGGCTTGTGCTCCTCTCAGTTTATCTGAGCCACTGTTATTTGCTCATTTGCCTTTTCCAGTTTTTTCAGTGGCTGCTGCTTAGTTTTGTTACACCAGAGAACTAATTTAGGTGGTAGAGGTCGTGTGATCTCAGGTGTTTTTGCAATTAGTGTGTTGGTATTTTTTTTAGGGTTTTTTGGATTGCAGTAAATGTCCTTCCTATCCTTTTCTTTCTAGGAAGATTGGGCCCCAACTTTTGCTCATATTATTTTCTGTCTGTGTCTGTATTTCCTCTTGTCTAACCGCCATTACATGTTTGGGGGCTTCCTATGTTCTTTGGGGATCTGCTCCGGGGCAGATAGTTTTCCTCTTTCTATCTTTAAGTGTAGTTAGCTTCTCAGGCTGTGACGAGGCGTCTAGGACCAACGTAGGAACACTCCATGGCTGCCTTTAGTTGTGGTGGTTAGTCAGGGTGCTGCAATCCAGTAGATTCCAACCTCTCTGGTGTATTGCCTTTTTTGCCTGCTCTCCTGAGCCTACCAAATCATAACAGGCACCTGCCCCAATTTCAGAGGCATCAACCTCCACCTGAAATGGCAGAGAAACATCAGGCTGCCGTAGAACAGGAGCAGAAGTGAATCTCTGCTTAAGTTCCTGAAATGCAGAGACTGCCTCAGGAGGCCAATTCACCACATCAGAACCCTTTTTGGTCAAATCAGTCAATGGTTTAACAATAACAGAGAAATTACCAATAAATTTACGATAAAAATTGGCAAAACCCAAGAATCTCTGAAGAGCCTTTAATGAAGTAGGTTGGACCCAATCACAGATGGCCTGAACCTTGACCGGGTCCATTTCAATAACAGATGGGGACAAAATGAATCCCAGAAATGAGATCCTCTGTACGCCAAAAAGACACTTTGATTCCTTCACATACAGAGCATTCTCTCTCAAAATCTGGAACACAGTCCGAACATGTTTCACATGAGAGTCCCACTCATTGGAAAAAATCAAGATATCATCCAAATAAGCAATCAGAAATTTATCCACAAAATCCCTGAAAATGTCATTCATGAAGGACTGGAAGACGGAAGGAGCATTAGTGAGCATCACTAGGTACTCAAAATGCCCCTCTGGGGTATTAAACGCCGTCTTCCATTCATCCCCGTGCTTAATGCGAATAAGGTTATACGCCCCCCTGAGGTCAAGCTTGGTAAACCAAGTAGCACTTTTCACCCTGGAAAACAGGTCAGAAATCAAGGGTAACGGATATTGATATTTCACAGTGATATTGTTCAAGAGACGATAATCAATACACGGCCTTAATGAACCATCCTTTTTGGCCACAAAGAAAAAACCGGCACCCAAGGGTGAAGAGGATGGTCTGATATGACCCTTCTCCAATGACTCCTTGATATAAGACCGCATAGCGTCATGTTCAGGTACAGACAAGTTAAAAAGGCGACCTTTAGGGAATTTACTACCAGGCACTAATTCAATAGCGCAGTCATAGCTCCTATGGGGGGGCAAGGATGCAGATTTACTTTCGCTAAACACATCAGAAAAATCAGTCAAAAAGTCAGGAACATCCTGAGCCTGGGGAGAGGCAGAAAAAATAGGAGTGTTGGCATTAACACATTGGCAGCCTCAACTGGTTACAGACACAGATTTCCAATCCAAAACAGGATTATGAGACTGTAACCAAGGGAAACCTAGTACAATAATGTCATGCAGATTATACAGCACCAAAAATTTGCAACTCTCCTGATGATCAGGTTCAACCCTCATTATCACATGAGTAGAGAACTGGGGTTTATTCTCCGCCAAAGGGGTAGAATCAATCCCCAGTAGGGGAATAGTCTTCCGTAGGGGTATCAAGGGAAACCCACAACGTTTAGCAAAATCAAAATCCATCAGGTTAATAGCTGCTCCCGAATCAACAAAAGCCTGAGCAGAAAATGTGTACAGGGAGCAAATCAGGGTAACAGTCAACAGAAATTGAGTCTGAACACTACCCAAGACAACTGAGCGTGCAAAACGTCTTCCCCGCTTATGGCAGACTGAAATAGCATGAGAGGCGTCACCACAGTAGAAACATAACCCATTGCGTTTTTGAAACTCATGACGCTGTGCCCCAGAAGCCACTCTATCACACTGCATGGGTTCGGAAGCTGGTTCACAAGGCAACACTATTCCACGCATACCTCTACGCTCACGCAAACGTCTGTCAATTTGAATCGCTAATGACATAGAATCATTGAGACCAGAGGGAGCAGGGAAACCCACCATAACATCTTTTACTTTCTCTGACAGACCCTTCTGAAAAAGGGCTGCCAAAGCATCATCATTCCATTTGGTCAGGACTGCCCACTTTCGGAATTTCTGACAGTACAACTCAGCATCCTCAAGCCCCTGATTTAATGCCAACAAGGTTTTTTCAGCTTGATCAGTGACATTAGGTTCATCGTACAATAACCCCAGAGCCAGAAAAAATGCATCAACATTACTCAAAAGAGGGTCCCCAGGTGTCAGGTAAAAAGCCCAATCCTGAGGATCGCCGCGCAGGAGAGAGATGACAATTTGAACCTGCTGTGCTGCCTTCCCTGAGGACTTAGGTTTTAAGGCAAAAAACAACTTACAGTTATTTTTGAAATTCAGAAATTTAGCTCGATCCCCCAAAAATAAATCTGGCATGGGGATCCTAGGTTCCACAACCGGCAACCCTGCAAGATAGGTAGCAATACTCCGAACTTCAGTGGCAAGCTGATCCACACGGCCAGACAACTGTGCAAACTCCATTGAGAAAAAAAAAAAAAATTCTGACAACTTTCCTTTTTCTTTTTCCTTTTACTATTGAGTACTTTTACTTCTGTTGAGTACCATATAATTTTCAGTTTGGCTGGTGATACTGTTATGATTTGGTAGCTAAGGAGAGTAGGCAAAAACGGCAATAAACCAGAGAGGTTGGAATCTACTGGATTGCAGTACCCTGACTAACCACCACAACCAAAGGCAGCCGTGGAGCGTTCCTACATTGGTCCTAGACGCCTCGTCACAGCCTGAGAGGTTAACTACACCTAAAGATAGAAAGAGGAAAGCTATCTGCCCCGGAGCAGATCCCCAAAGAACATAGGAAGCCCCCAAACATGTAATGGCGGTTAGACAAGAGGAAATACAGACACAGACAGAAAATAGTATGAGCAAACGTTGGGGCCCAATCTTCCTTGACAGAAAAGGATAGGAAGGACACTTACTGCAATCCAAAAAACCCTAAAACATACCAACTCTACTAATTGCAAAAACACCTGAGATCACACGACCTCTACCACCTAAATTAGTTCTCTGGTGTAACAAAACTAAGCCGCAGCCACTGAAAAAACTGGAGAAGGCAAATGAACAAATAACAGTGGCTCAGAAAAACTGAGAGGAGCACAAGCCCCCAGAGGGACCTGACTGACCTCCACAGAAGTGCAGGGAACAATGCAAAAAGCAAGCACAAAAAAAAACAGAAAATATCTTATCTGAGAGCAGGAGAAGAGGCAAGACTCAGCAAGCTTCCAAGTGAACCAGGAACCACAGTTGAGACAAGAACAATTGATCACCGGCAACCATGATGGGAGGGAACCTCCCTTATATAAGACCAGTCTGTAACTCCTGATTGCCAATCATCATTGAATGGTTCAGTACTGTTTGTAACCACCAGAGGGAGCTTCTGCTCAGAATTCATTTCTAACACATTCACAACACTCAGGACCTGATAAAATCTAATACCCAGTATCACCACAAATCCAACTATCAATTTGTGCTGTATCGCTTCTGGTACCATGGTAAATAAAGGACAACAGTTTCTATGTTGGCACATGACGGGGCAATGTATAAAGGGGGCTGGCTGGTTATTTCGGTAGCTAAGACCAACTCCCTTTTCTGTCTGTTCTGTCAGTAAAGGGATATGTGCTTTAATTAACATCCCTGGGTTCAGCGCTGAGTCTACACCAATGCTCCTGGTATCTTTTACTGTCTATGGTGCCAACATCAGATTGACAGTGCTGCAGACGATCGGTGAGCTCAACAGCTCTCCCCGACATAACTACATGGGCCACTCAGAGCCACTGAGCTCAGTTATTGGCTGCATCACTGTCGACATGATGTCAGCACTGCAGATAATAATGGTCAACAGGATAAGCGGCCGAGACTAGCGCTGGACGAAGGGGAGGTGAGTAAAGCAATTTTTTAAGGTCAGGGTGCAGAGTTTTTCTGAAACCAGAAAACTAATTTAAAAACTGGTGGAAGATATTTAGACTGACCGGTATCATTACAGAGGGTGCAGAACTCGCATTGGTGAATACTGGTGGCCTACAGGTGATTCCATTTACTCTCCTTTTCTTAGAGTTTATCCATAACATATGCTTAAAGGGAACCTGTCAGCACATTTTTTCATCTATAAGTATTGGTATGACTATATACAGTCATGGCCAAAAGGTTTGAGAATGACACAAATATTAATTTTTACAAAGTCTACTGCTTCACTTTTTCTAATGGCAATTTGCATATACTCCAGAATGTTATAAAGAGTGATCAGCTTAACAGCAATTACTTGCAAAGTCAATATTTGGCTAGAAAATGAACTTTATCCCCCAAAACACATTTCAACATCATTGCAGCCCTGCCTTAAAAGGACCAGCTAACCTCTTTTCAGTGATTGCTCCATTAACACAGGTGTGGGTGTTGATGAGGACATGGCTGGAGATTAGTGTTGAGCGATACGATACTGCAAATATCGGGTATCGGCCGATATTAGCTGTATCGGGCTTTCGATTCCGAGTACCGATATTTTCGTCATATCGGATACCGGAATCGGATTTGTCACTGTCACTGTGAGTGTCCGTCGGTCGGGTCTGTCAGGAGTCAGCGGCACTTACCTGGCAGAAGATCTCCTGCGGTCACGTCCTGGACTGCTTGATGGCCGCCATTATCTTCTCCCTGGCGGTCCCATGCAGTTTTTCGCGATAACTGCAGTGACTGCAGGGTAATCCCGGCCGTAAACCAGTCTGATGACGTCACCGCCGGGGAAGCAGGTAATCAGCTGTGCTGCGCCGGGATGACAGGCTCTGCCTGTCATTCTGATGTAGCAGAGCTGGATCGTCGTGGGACACTCGTTACTATGGACTGCGTCGGACAGGTGGTATACTGCTGTTTTTTTTTTCATTTTTTTACAGGAGATCGATGGCGTCGCAGGATGAGACTGTAATAAAAGTAATGAAAACTGTGTTTTATTAAATTAAAAAACTTTTTTATGAACATTCACCCGTCCGGGTACATCAACAATTTAACTATTTACATACAGGGACCCTGTCCGGGTTATTTATAATTCTTTGGCAGGGGTGTTCCAGGTACCACCTGGTACTCTTCTGATGCTTGCCAAACATCCGAGACACCAAGGACCACCAGGACCTGATGACGTCGTGTGGCCTGTACAGTCAAGTCGTGACCCGCTATCTGTGTCTGTGTGGCCACCTCTTTCATCTCCCTCCGGGTCTGGAGCCCTATGTCCCGGACTGAACGAACCCCAGGGGGCCTAACAGGCGCCGGGTACGGGCCAGCTATCATTATCATGTCCGTAGCTGGGGCTGCTGAGGAGACCACTGAGGGAGGCTGGGGAGATTTACGGCGTGGGGTGGGCACTTGTGCAGAGGCCTGGATGTGGGAGGCTGAAGGCTCCGAGGGTCTCACAGGTTCCTGACACTCTGGGGAGTAGGGGTCGCACCTGGTAACATTTAGGGCGTACCATCCATTGTAACCCCAGTGTCAGGTGTAAGTCACCAAGTCTCCTGGCAACAGGTCCCTCCCCGGGTGTCCTTCTGGGAGGTGAGTCTCCACGTCCCGCCGGGTCACAAACACTTCTAAATAAAGTCCAGGCTCCTGGATGAAGCCCCAACCACCTTTTAACTTAAAGTTCCGTACTGCACCCTTACGCCGCGGCTCCCACAGGGTTCCTTTATCTTTTCTCATCCGGTCCTTATCTGCCCGGTCCTTCTCCAGGTGACGTTGCCAAAGCTTTTGGGATTCTCGCTGCTCCCTTTGTCGCTCTGCTTCCCGCTCCCGACGTCTCCACTCTTCCTCCTGACGCCGGTTGTAATTCTCCTCCACCAGCATCTCCATGTCTCCACCATCAAACTGCAGTTTACGATGTCCGGTTTGCGGCAGCTCTCCTGGCGCCCGACAGTCCTGGCGGCGCTCACCTGCGGAGGAAGCAGCCGGCTCTGGAATAGATGACAGTCGGGGCTCCGGTACAGACAGGTAGACCTCTGGTGCCTGCGCGGCCTCCTCCATGAGGACGGGTGTCGCTTCTTCTGTCTCAGCGACGGGGGCAGACAGCGGGATCTGGGGTGCTGCCGGTGCAGCGTTTTTTGCAGGAACGGGTGCCTCCACTGCGACAACGTCAACCGGATCACATTGCAAGGGCTGGGATGCCCGCACGGACTCCTCTACTAGAACGGGTGCCTCACCTTCCGGTACAGACACTTCAGGTAAGAGGGATTGGCGCCGCTCCAAGTTTAGTTTTAGGGCACGCCAGCTGGCTTCCATCCTGGCGACCTCCTCCCGGTGCCGGGCCAGGCCTCTTAGGGTATCCTCCGCTTCTTGCAGCGTAGGAGGGTTTCCAGGCCGGGTGCCCAACGGTGGTTCCGTGGCGATCGGGTCGCTTCCGTGGGGGGAGAGCTCTGACTGCTTCATCCCTTCACACTTCTGCTCGTGTCCATTAGCCATCTCTGCCAAGTCACATGTGTCATTAGCATCTGGAGAGGGCCCCTCTTTTGTAGTGAGGTGGGACCTTCGTGTTAGTTTCCGCACACTGAGGAGGATGAGGAGGCGGAACTGAAGAGCTATGGGGCACGATCTTACATTGCAGTAACATTTAGAGTGGTCGGCCATCGTTTTCGCGCCACTGAGAGAGTGTACACCCACGAAGAGCACGCCCTTCTTCTTCACCAGTGCCTCGTCGTGACGCAGATATGGCGGAAAAAATGGCAAATACATTCTCTGATGATTTTACCAATTCTCAAGCACAAAACCAGTTCAATTCAGGCACACAGGACTCGCTTATAGCGAGCTACAGAATCCTGTTCGTGACGCCCAAGTTGAGTCGCACAGAGCCAGAGGTTTTGGGGGTACTCGGCACCGAGCCCGTCGACTTCTATGGGGTATGTCACGGCTTTACCCGGCAATTGAATCAGAGTCTATTTCACTATGTAGAAGTGTATAAACTATAAATATATGTATATATATATGTCACAATGACATGTATATATATATATATATATGTATTCTATGTGTGTATATTTTGTGTTTACAACGAAAGAAAGGGTTTTTTTGGTTGCGATATTTTGTTCCCATAGACTTACATGGGACTTCCGGTATCGGAATCGGATATCGACGATATTTAGTGATATCGGCGATACCATTCCGATCCGATATTTTTAGATATCGAGCAGTATCGCTCAACACTACTGGAGATCAATCTGTCATGATTAAGTAAGAATGACACCACTGGACACTTTAAAAGGAGGCTGGTGCTTGGCATCATTGTTTCTCTTTTGTTAACCATGGTTATCTCTAAAGAAACACGTGCAGTCATCATTGCAATGCAAAAAAATGGCCTAACAGGGAACAGTATCGCAGCTAGAAAGATTACACCTCAGTCAACAATCTATCGCATCATCAAAAACTTCAAGGAGAGAGGTTCCATTGTTGCCAAAAAGGCTTCAGGGCGCCCAAGAAAGACCAGCAAGCTCTAGGACCGTCTCTTAAAACTGTTTCAGCTGCGGGATCGGGCTACCAGCAGTGCAGAGCTTGCTCAGGAATGGCAGCAGGCAGGTGTGAGTGCATCTGCACGCACTGTGAGGCGGAGACTCTTGGAGCAAGGCCTGGTCTCAAGGAGGGCAGCAAAGAAGCCACTTCTCTCCAGAAAAAACATCATGGACAGACTGATATTCTGCAAAAGGTACAGGTAGTGGACTGGGACTGGGGTAAAGTTATTTTCTCTGATGAATCCCCTTTACGATTGTTTGGGACATCAGGAAAATGCCTCATTCAGAGAAGACAAGGTGAGCGCTACCACCAGTGCCAACTGTTAAGCATCCTGAAACCATTCATGTGTGGGGTTGCTTCTCAGCCAAGGGAATCGGCTCTCTCACAGTCTTGCCTAAAAACACAGCCATGAATAAAGAATGGTACCAGAATGTCCTCCAAGAGCAACTTCTCCCAACCCTCCAAGAGCAGTTTGGCGATCAACAATGCCTTTTCCAGCATGATGGAGCACCTTGCTATAAAGCAAAGGCGATAACTAAATGGCTCAGGGAACAAAACATAGAGATTTTGTGTCCATGGCCTGGAAACTCCCCAGATCTTAATCCCATTGAGAACTTGTGGTCAATCATCAAGAGACAGGTGGACAAACAATAACCTAAAAATTCTGACAAAATGAAAGCATTGATTGTGCAAGAATGGACTGCTATCAGTCAGGATTTGGTCCAGAAGTTGATTGAGAGCATGCCAGGGAGAATTGCAGAGGTCCTGAAGAAGAAGGGTCAACACTGCAAATATTGACTTGCTGCATTAACTCATTCTAACTGTCAATATAAGCTTTTGTTACTCATATGTTTGCAATTATATTTCTGTCTGTGATAAAAACATCTGTCAAACACACATAAAAACCAGAGGGCAGCAGATCATGTGAAAATATAATATTTGTGTCATTCTCAAAACTTTTGGCCATGACTGTAGGCTATTGTCCACCAATAATAATGATATTTTTTTTGCATAGATTCGATAAACCAGTCATGAAAAATGTAGTGTACAAGCCATATACAAGTCAGGTTGGTAATGCACTAGGGGTGTGTCAGTGCACTGGGGGCGTGTCAGTGCACTGGAGGCGTGTCAGTGAACTGTGGGCGTGTCATTGAACTGTATGCATGTCAGTGTACTTGGGCATGTCAGTGCACTTGGGGTATGTCCGAGCATTGGGGGCGTGTCCATGCACTGGGGGAGTGTCTGTACACTTGCATTTTTTCTTCTATGTGCATTAACACTCCCCTAATGCAGTCACCACTTGATTTACATATTTTTTCTTCGCTAGATCTACACCAGCATATCACTACTTCCAAATACCCACATGTATTTTTCAAAGCCATCGTCCCTCTTGTATTTTACCGTTCTGTGCTAAGAGCTATTTAAGCATCACCTTCTACCTTATTTTCTAGATTCGTTGCCAATTAATGCCATTGTTCTTTGTTAACAGCCTGTACAGAACTTTTTACAACAGTTACAAAAAAAAAAAGAAAAAGACTCCGGTGATGCAGAAATATACACGCTGCAGTGGGGCATTTGACAACTTTCCAGCAATTATAAGTTCCTTCACGAATTTTAAATTTAATTTCCTTTTGTCCATTTTAAATGAGCCCCATGCTGCTGCTGCGAACGAAAGTGAGCTTTCACCGGAGACGTCACACCGGCAGATTGCTGTACAATGGGGCCCCTGGATCTAGCCCATTCATTGCTCCGTTGCTGTGGCAGTTCCTCATTTTATTCGCATGGTATAGAACCACATCCAGGATTTGATTGTAGCAGGTGCAGATTGACTTCTGTGGTGAATTCTTACATCCAAACCCACTGACACTCTTTTTTTTGTCCCAGTAAATATCACACAGATAACAGTAACATTGCTTTAAACTCTCTGTGTCTAGTAGTGTTGAGCGATACTGCTCGATAAATAAAAATATCGTATCGAAATGGTATCGCCGATATCACTAAATATCGTCGATATCCGATTCTGATACCGGAAGTCCCATGTAAGTCTATGGGAACAAAATATCGCAACTAAAAAAAACCTTTATTTCCTTGTAAACACTAAATATACACACATAGAATACATATATATATATATACATGTCATTGTGACATATATATATACATATATGTATAGTTTATACACTTCTACATAGTAAAATATCCTCTGATTCAATTGCCGGGTAAAGCCGGCATCTGTGAAAAGACAGAAGCACCCGACATGAAATGACACTTGGTGTACATAGGGTTAACCATGTCTTTTCATGTCGTTTGCAATCTGATTTGCACAAACAATTACATCAGTCTATGTGTGCAAAATTTCACACCTGTAGGGGTTAATTAAAGGTGTAAATTCGTTGTAAAAAAAACGGACTTTTTTGCTACGAATTTACACCTTTAATTAACCCCTACAGGTGTGAAATTTTGCACACTTACACTCATGTAATTGTTTGTGCAAATCAGATATCAAACTACATGAAAAGACATGGTTAACTCTATGTACACCAAGTGTCATTTCATGTAGGGTTCTGCATTTTCACAAAAGCCGGCAATTGAATTAGCGGCTATTATACTATGTAGAAGTGTATGAACTATAAATATATATATATATGTGTCACAAATTTAATGACATGTATATATATATATGAGGTGTAAAATTGCTGAAAAAAAATGCGTGTGCTCCCGCCCTATTTTCGCAACCAGACAGACAAAGCCAGTGAGTGGGGGCAGATAATAATAGCCCAGAGAGGGACCATTATTTTTGGCCCCCCCCCGGCTACTAACATCTGCCCCCAGACACCCCAGAAAGGGCAAATCTCTAATTAGATTTGCCCTTTCTGGCACTTTGCCCGTCTATTCCCATTGCCCTGTAGCGGTGGCGAATGGGTTAATAAGGGGTTAAAATGACCTTGCAATTGAAAGGTCACTTTAAGCCAGGTTAATAATTGAGAGCTGTCAATTAGACAACTATCAATTATTAATCCTATTGTATGAAAGAAAAATCAAACACACACACTTTAATAAAAAAGAAGTTTAATGAAATAATCACACAGTTTTTGACCATATTTTATTTTCCTGCTAAAACCATTTCCTGTAATAAAAATAAAATAATAAAGCAAAATTATTCTTACCAATCCGATGTACAGTCAGGTCCCACGGTGTAATCCTTCAGAAAGGGTTAATGTTTACTGCAGGGACCGCAGCTAATGCTGCAGCCTCACAGTAAACCCCAAATGAATGAGTTCCTCTCCTGCCTGACAGGAGAGGAAGTGGAAAGCTTAATTGATTGCTTTCCACTTTCACTTCAGGTCAGCCAGGGACACAATCAGTGACGTCAGAGGGAACTGGTTAACAAAAATAGGGGATCCCCTCGAAAAAAATTGGCGTGGGGTCCCCCCTATTTTTGTTAACCAGCCAGATGAAGCAGACCGCTGAGGCCTGGATTTTCAGGCTGTTAAGGAGCCAAGATCCATGGACCTTGCCAGCCTGATAATACCAGGCCACAGCAGTCTGCATATCTTGGCTGATTAACAAAAATAGGGGATCCCCTCGAAAAAAATTGGCGTGGGGTCCCCCCTATTTTTGTTAACCAGCCAGATGAAGCAGACCGCTGAGGCCTGGTTTTTCAGGCTGGTAAGGATCCAATATCCATGGACCTTGCAAGCCTGATAATACCAGGCCACAGCAGTCTGCTTAGCTTGGCTGGTTAACAAAAATAGGGGATCCCCTCGAAAAAAAAACGGCGTAGGGGTCCCCCTATTTTTGTTAACCAGCCAAGTAAAATGCAGACTGCTGCGGCCTGGTATTAAAAGACTGTCAAGGCCCATGGATTTTGGCCCTCAACAGCCTGATAATACCAGGCTACAGCAGCCCCACATTTGGCGCATCAAAAGATGTGCCAATTGTGGCACTTTACCCGGCTCTTCCCACTGCCCTGTAGCGGTGGCAAGCGGGGTAATAAGGGGTTAATGTCACCGTTGATTGCACGGTGACAATAAGCCCAGTTAATAATGGAGAGGCGTCAATAAGACACCGATCCATTATTAATCCCAAAGTTATTAAATGCATAAAAAAAAGACAAAGCAAGAAAAAAGTCTTTTAATGAAATAAAAGAGACAACACAGTTTTCATTTCTTTTATTATACTCTCATTCCTGCGACGCCATCGATCTCCTGTAAAAAAAATGAAAAAAAAAAAGTATACCACCTGTCCGACGCAGTCCATAGTAACGACTGTCCCACGGCGATCCAGCTCTGCTACATCGCAATGACAGGCAGAGCCTGTCATCGCGACGCAGCACAGCTGATTACCTGCTTCCCCGGCGGTGACGTCATCGGACTGACTGCTTTACGGCCGGGATTACCCAGCAGTCACTGCAGTTATCGCGAGAAACTGCATGTGACCGCCGGGGAAAGATGATGGCGGCCATGAAGCAGTCCAGGCCCTGACCGCCGGAGATCTTCTGCCAGGTAAGTGCCGCTGACTCCTGACAGACCCGACCGACGGACACTGACAATGACAGTGACAAATCCGATTCCGGTATTCGATATGACGAAAATATCGGTATTCGGAATCGAAAGGCCGATACAGCTAATATCGGCCGATACCCGATATTTGCAGTATCGTATCGCTCAACACTAGTGTCTAGTAAATCTGGTTTCAAAACACAATTGTATGTTAGGTCTTGAAAATGAACACAAGTACTATACTACTGTTTTGGGTACGCAGCTCCCATGCAGACTCATTAAAAGTTGCCTCTCCATATTTACAGATTACAAACAAATCCTGGGTCAAAACTGATCTTGCAGTCATGTTGTATCCCCTTTGCTTAATATTTTGATGTATCAAGACACTGAAATTAAGACTTCTGTGTTTAATGGATGTTAGTTTCTTTTACCATAGAAATATAGAAACTTTGAAAACTAAATATTTATTAAACAAATATCTTTGTCCAATGTAACAAACAACCCCAAATTATATATAAACTTTATTAATATTGGTTAAAAAGTAACCTAAAATACATCCCTAAGAGGGGTAAGGGGAAAGAGTAGCATTTTCCATCAACAATGTACTCTATAGATCACTCTATCTAACCGCAGAGGTTGGCATCCTAAAAAGACACGCAAGTTTGGCGCATCCACTCAGCGTCGTCTTCCCCTAGCAAACTCTAGAGAAGCCCTATACCAAAATGTCAACCCTAAGAGAAAGATTCCCCTAAATGGGAAGACAAAAATCTTATGCATATAAAAAATATCCAAAATATACCATATATACCATTTAGGATATGCTATAGCAACCTATCACATATGGTCATTATCTATAGATATAAAGTGCCATAGTGCTTAAAGGGAAAAGTGTAGAGAGCCCTATTTCCAATATGGAAAGGAATTAGTTGGAAATCACCAATATTCAAAATCCCATATCTCTACTGGATCTATCAAAATAATGGCATTTGTGAGGCAGCGACCGGTGTCATATACGAAGATCGCTATGTGTCCCCCAGGATGCGCACAGTAGCATATTGCTGTCGCGGGAGTGCATTGTAGTCACAGGCAAAGCTGTGATTGCAATGCAAAATAAAAGAGTGTTCGTCTTGGGCAAGCTATTTGCCAAGGCAGATAAAATCTGCTCTGGGCTTTTAATTATTAAATGGACTACAGGATGGTAGTTGGGCAGTCCGTTTCCTTCCCGTACGTGTTTTCCATGTGGTCTACAACCACAGGTTCCTTGTAAAAATCCCTGCAGCAACGGATTGGGTGTGTCAGTTTGGTTTTGCAAGCGGGCAGAGCAGAAGGCTCTGCAGAGCACAACCTGTGTAAGGCAACACAGAGCCAAGCGGAGCCAAAAGACCTGGCACCCCTCAGCATACACGGTGGTGCAGTCGCCCACAAGCAGTCTCGGATGTGGACTGTATTGTTTCCCAGCCGCGATCCGCAGGTTACCGTTGTGATGTTTATTTTCTGTCAGTTTGGACATTAACCCCTTAATGTCCAATGACGTGCAGAGTCCGTCATGACAAGGTGCCAGTTCCGGCACCAGGACGGACTCTGCACGTCATGCCTTTGATCTACCACTGCGTGTAAACACGCAGTGGTAGATCAGTGCCGACAGCTGTCACAGACAGCTGACAGGCACGGCAAGCGGTGCGGGGACCTTTGCCGTCGGTCCCCGCACTCACAGCGCTGTGGTTGGTCAGTCAATCTGACTGACCAAACACAGCAGCTATCGCGCAGGAGAAGCTGAAATTTCAGCTTCTCCAGCGAGATCAGTGCAGGAGCTCAGCGCTGCAGTGGCCAGGCTTCCTGCACTGACAGCCAGGAGCGGAGCCCCCACCGCCCCTGGCTGTTAACCCCCTGACTGCTGCGATCGAGCGCGATCGCAGAGCTCAGGGGGGGAGGCAGAGGGTCGGGTGCTCCCTCTGCCTCAGATCAGCGTCCCAGCGATGTAATCGCAGGGCCTGATCTCTGCCTTGATGACCCGGGGGTTGTCATGACAACCTCCGGGTCATTTAGCTACGGGAAGCTGCTGTGATCATGTCACAGCAGCTTCCACTATAGTTGCAATGCATTGCAATGCCAGAGCATTGCAATGCATTGTAACTGCAATCAAAAGTAAAAAAAGTGAAAGTCCCATAAAGGGACAAGTTGAAAAAAATCATTTTTTAAAAAAAATTGTAAAAAAAATATTAAAAAATAATTTAAAAAAAATCCCCTAAAAAATACACATTTTTATGTAATAAAAAAAATAAAAAACAAAAAAAATACACATGTTAGGTATCGCCATGTCCGTAAAAATCCCATCTATAAAAGCATAACCCTAGTTAACCCCTTCAGTGAAAGCCGTAAAAAAAAAACACAAAAAAGTAGTAAATTATACTTTTTCCAAGCGGTATCATTATACCGCTTGGAAAAAGTGCAATAACACGCGATCAAAAAGTCAGATATAAATAATCATGGTACCGCTGAAAACGTCATCTTGTCCCGCAAAAAACAAGCTGCTATACAGCATCATCAGCGAAAAAATAAAAAAGTTATAGCTCGCGGAATAAACTGATGCAAAAATAATTATTTTTTCTATAAAATTCTTTATTGTGTAAAAAACGCCAAAACATAAAAAAAATATATAAATGAGGTATCGCTGTAATCGTAGTGACCCGAAGAATAAAGCTGCTTTATCAATTTTACCACACGCGGAACGGGGGAAAAAAAATAAAAAAAAAAAAAACATTCCTGAATTGCTGGTTTTTGTTCATTCTGCTTCCACAAAAATCGGAATAGGAAGCGATCAAAAAATGTTATGTGCCCGAATATGGTACCAATAAATACGTCAGCTCGTCCCGCAAAAAATAAGCCCACAGATAACTCTGTCGGCCGAAATATGGAAAAATTATAGCTCTCAAAATACGGCGATGCAAAAAATTCTTACAAAAAATTATTCCAAAAAAAAGCATCTTTTAGTGTGTGACAGAAGCTAAACATGAAAAAAGGGTGTAAATCTGGTATCGCTGTAATCGCACCGATCCGAGGAATAAAGTCGCCTAATCACTAATACCGCACGAGGAACGGCGTAAAAAAGAAAACCAATTCTTCACCTTTTGTGGATTTGTTCATTGTGCCTCCCAAAGATCGCAGTAAGGCGATCACAGTGGTTCCCCCCCACATATGGGGTATCAGCGTACTTAGGACAAAATGCACAATAGCTTTTGGGGTCCTATTTCTCCTGTTACCCTTATAAAAATAAAAATTTGGGGGCAAAAAGGTCATTTTTGTGGAAAAAAATATGATTTTTTTTATTTTCACGGCTCTACGTTATAAACTTCTGTGAAGCCCTTGGGGGTTCAAAGTGCTGACCACACATCTAGATAAGTTCCTTGGGGGGTCTAGTTTGCAAAATGGGGTCATTTGTGGGGGGTTTCTACTGTTTAGGCACATCAGGGGCTCTCCAAGCGCGACATGACACCCGCAGACCATTCCATCAAAGTCTGCATTTAAAAACGGTGCTCCTTCCCTTCCGATCTCTACCATGCTTCAAAATAGTGGTTCCCCCCCACATATGGGATATCAGCGTACTCAGGACAAATTGCACAATAGCTTTTGGGGTCCTATTTCTCCTGTTACCATTATAAAAATAAAAATTTGGGGCAAAAAGATTATTTTTGTGGAAAAAAATATGATTTTTTTATTTTCACGGCTCTACGTTATAAACTTCTGTGAAGCACTTGGGGGTTCAAAGTGCTCACCACACATCTAGAAAAGTTCCTTGGGGGGTCTAGTTTCCAAAACGGAGTCACTTGTGGGGGGTTTCTACTGTTTAGGCACATCAGGGGCTATCCAAACGTGACATGACACCGCAGACCATTCCATCAAAGTCTGCATTTGAAAAAGGCGCTACTTCCCTTTCGAGCTCTGCCATGCATCAAAATAGTGGTTCCCCCCCACATATGGGATATCAGCGTACTCAGGACAAATTGCACAATAGCTTTTGGGGTCCTATTTCTCCTGTTACCATTATAAAAATAAAAATTTGGGGCAAAAAGATTATTTTTGTGGAAAAAAATATGATTTTTTTATTTTCACGGCTCTACGTTATAAACTTCTGTGAAGCACTTGGGGGTTCAAAGTGCTCACCACACATCTAGAAAAGTTCCTTGGGGGGTCTAGTTTCCAAAATGGAGTCACTTGTGGGGGGTTTCTACTGTTTAGGCACATCAGGGGCTATCCAAACGTGACATGAGACCCACAGACCATTCCATCAAAGTCTGCATTTGAAAAAGGCGCTACTTCCCTTTCGAGCTCTGCCATGCGTCAAAATAGTGGTTTCCCCCCACATATGGGGTATCAGCGTACTCAGGACAAATTGCACAATAACTTTTGGGGTCCTGTTACCCTTTGGAAAATAACAATTGGGGGTGGAAAGATCATTTTTGTGGAAAAGATATGATTTTTTAATTTTACTGCTCTACGTTATCACTAGAGTTGAGCGATACTTTCCGATATCCAAAAGTATCGGAATCGGAATGGTATCGCCGATACAAAAAAATATCGGCGATACCCGATACCGATACCGGAAGTCCCATGTAAGTCTATGGGAACAAAATATCGAAATAAAAAAAAACCCATTCTTGCCTTGTAGGTTAATTGTACATGAAGGAAAACAACAAAGAGTAATGTAGAATGTATTGGGGGAGGTTGAGGAGACATTAAAGGCATAGATGTTTAACCCAATCCAATGGAATAGCATTAATTTTTTTTTTTTAGGAAATACGTTCGGATTGACGAAGAAATTCACAATGTTGTTAACCTTTTTTCTATTTTGTCAAATATGTCTGTTTCACAACTTCCATGGTCTTCACCTTTTTAACTTTTCACACACTTTCTCCTTCATAATCTTCAGCAGCATCATCTTTCTCATCAAATTATTCTTCATCTTCACCTTCTTAATCTTCTAAAACTTCTTGCTATTCACCTTTTTGTTAACATTACTTATATTGTTCTTATTAAACAGTTATTATTCTTCATATTCTACTTCTTCATCTTCTTCCTATTCATCCTTTTCATCATATTCTTATTTGTGACAGACATTCCTGTACTTGTAATCTGTAAAACTCTGAATTTTCATCCTTCCGTTCTTGCTGTCACGAAAGATTTTAATTACAACAGTATTTGTCCGCGTTCAGTTTAGCCTGCAGCAGCATCAGGCATTTTCCAGGGGCACCACGAGGAGGAACGGACTCACCCCCATACACTGCTTAGTCTTCTTCTGCTTAGAATTTAGAGCATATATTTTGCTCTTCATTTTGGTCTTATACTTAATGTTCTTCTGCTTTTTGATCTTCTGCTTATTGTTCTTCTGTCTCTTGTTCTGTATCTTGTAGTTTGTCTTAACCTTCTTTGTCCTGTTGGTGATGGTACAAAAGCCAATGGAAGTAACGAGGACCAGCTGACTGTGCTGGAACCCAGAGGGTCAGCAGAAGGAAAAGAGCCAATGGCACAACCGAGGACCAGCTGACGTTACTGGGACACGGTTACTAAGCAGGAGGTACCTGTGCTCCAAAGCACTACCAAGGACCAGCAGACGTTGCTGGAACTCGGATACCGACATGGAGGCACCTAGGCCAAAGGCACTGCGGAGAACCAGCTGACGGTACTGGAACCCGGTTGGGTAGCAGAAGGTACAAGAGCCAATGAAAGTAACGAGGACCAGCTGACTGTGCTGGAACCCGGAGGGTCAGCAGAAGGAAAAGAGCCAATGGCACAACCGAGGACCAGCTGACGTTACTGGGACACGGTTACTAAGCAGGAGGTACCTGTGCTCCAAAGCACTACCAAGGACCAGCAGACGTTGCTGGAACTCGGATACCGACATGGAGGCACCTAGGCCAAAGGCACTGCGGAGAACCAGCTGACGGTACTGGAACCCGGTTGGGTAGCAGAAGGTACAAGAGCCAATGAAAGTAACGAGGACCAGCTGACTGTGCTGGAACCCGGAGGGTCAGCAGAAGGAAAAGAGCCAATGGCACAACCGAGGACCAGCTGACGTTACTGGGACACGGTTACTAAGCAGGAGGTACCTGTGCTCCAAAGCACTACCAAGGACCAGCAGACGTTGCTGGAACTCGGATACCGACATGGAGGCACCTAGGCCAAAGGCACTGCGGAGAACCAGCTGACGGTACTGGAACCCGGATGGGTAGCAGAAGGATAACCATGAAATTAAGTTGAGGCAGCAGGACTGTTTGCCGTTCACACAGCAGGGGAACAGCTGACATTACTGAACCCCAGTAACACAGGAGCAAGTGTAGACTGTGCTAACAGCACTTCGAGAAACAACTGGCGGTGTTGTAACCCAGGGATGAGAAGAGAACATGGTGGAGGCAGCAGGACTGTTTGCCGTTCACACAGCAGGGGAACAGCTGACATTACTGAACCCCAGTAACACAGGAGCAAGTGTAGACTGTGCTAACAGCACTTCCGAGAAACAACTGGCGGTGTTGTAACCCAGGGATGAGAAGAGAACATGGTGGAGGCAGCAGGACTGTTTGCCGTTCACACAGCAGGGGAACAGCTGACATTACTGAACCCCAGTAACACAGGAGCAAGTGTAGACTGTGCTAACAGCACTTCCGAGAAACAACTGGCGGTGTTGTAACCCAGGGATGAGAAGAGAACATGGTGGAGGCAGCAGGACTGTTTGCCGTTCACACAGCAGGGGAACAGCTGACATTACTGAACCCCAGTAACACAGGAGCAAGTGTAGACTGTGCTAACAGCACTTCTGAGAAACAACTGGCGGTGTTGTAACCCAGGGATGAGAAGAGAACATGGTGGAGGCAGCAGGACTGTTTGCCGTTCACACAGCAGGGGAACAGCTGACATTACTGAACCCCAGTAACACAGGAGCAAGTGTAGACTGTGCTAACAGCACTTCCGAGAAACAACTGGCGGTGTTGTAACCCAGGGATGAGAAGAGAACATGGTGGAGGCAGCAGGACTGTTTTGCCGTTCACACAGCAGGGGAACAGCTGACATTACTGAACCCCAGTAACACAGGAGCAAGTGTAGACTGTGCTAACAGCACTTCCGAGAAACAACTGGCGGTGTTGTAACCCAGGGATGAGAAGAGAACATGGTGGAGGCAGCAGGACTGTTTGCCGTTCACACAGCAGGGGAACAGCTGACATTACTGAACCCCAGTAACACAGGAGCAAGTGTAGACTGTGCTAACAGCACTTCGAGAAACAACTGGCGGTGTTGTAACCCAGGGATGAGAAGAGAACATGGTGGAGGCAGCAGGACTTTTTGCCGTTCACACAGCAGGGGAACAGCTGACATTACTGAACCCAGTAACACAGGAGCAAGTGTAGACTGTGCTAACAGCACTTCCGAGAAACAACTGGCGGTGTTGTAACCCAGGGATGAGAAGAGAACATGGTGGAGGCAGCAGGACTGTTTGCCGTTCACACAGCAGGGGAACAGCTGACATTACTGAACCCCAGTAACACAGGAGCAAGTGTAGACTGTGCTAACAGCACTTCGAGAAACAACTGGCGGTGTTGTAACCAGGGATGAGAAGAGAACATGGTGGAGGCAGCAGGACTTTTGCCGTTCACACAGCAGGGGAACAGCTGACATTACTGAACCCCAGTAACACAGGAGCAAGTGTAGACTGTGCTAACAGCACTTCCGAAACAACTGGCGGTGTTGTAACCCAGGGATGAGAAGAGAACATGGTGGAGGCAGCAGGACTTTTTGCCGTTCACACAGCAGGGGAACAGCTGACATTACTGAACCCCAGTAACACAGGAGCAAGTGTAGACTGTGCTAACAGCACTTCCGAGAAACAACTGGCGGTGTTGTAACCCAGGGATGAGAAGAGAACATGGTGGAGGCAGCAGGACTGTTTGCCGTTCACACAGCAGGGGAACAGCTGACATTACTGAACCCAGTAACACAGGAGCAAGTGTAGACTGTGCTAACAGCACTTCCGAGAAACAACTGGCGGTGTTGTAACCCAGGGTCAAGGAGGGTGTAGGCATAAAATATTGAGTTATTGCCTTGTTACGTGGCCATTGCAAATGTATGTACTTCAAACAAGAATAAATGAAGTTTTACTACGACAATAAAATGATGAATTTCAATTACAAGAATAGAAAAATATTTATACTTGACAGTCCTCTGTGGTTGATAACGTTTAATGGCTAACTGAAAATATGGTAACAAATTCAAAGCTTTCGAGACTACTCAGGTGTCTTCATCAGGCTAAGAGTAAAGCCAAAAATGAAGAATCACATATTTCTACACACAACAGGACACAGGAATAGCTAAGACAAGTGAGGGAGGGACAAGTGAGGGGAGACCGGCAACAAAAAGGAGAACAAGGATGAATTATCAGCGCCACACAATCAGAGATAAATTAATGAATTTACCTGTGGCAAAAGACTTTTGTATGCCCGGTCATAGCATGATGGATATGGAATTACTGGTATTAAAATATAACTTCAAATATGAGAAACGTACAAAGGTTTCAGAATATAAGCTCATCATGACCTTTGACACTGTTAGTGATGGAATGAATAGATCACATGGATTTATGTCATTCTATATCAATTAAGGAATCTGCGTCTATGCCCTTCCAGGGTCATGAAAACCCAAAAAAAAAGGCAATGAGAGGGCAATCAAACTTTCTATCCTTATGTAGGAACTGTTCCAATATTTATGTTCATCCCTGTGAGATAATGACAGTTCTGATACACGTCACTTACTTGTCTTACCTATTGCAGTATTCCTGTGTCCTGTTGTGTATAGAAATATGTGATGCTTAATTTTTTTATTTAGTCTTTGCCTGATGAAGAGACGTGAGTAGCCTTGAAAGCTTGCAATTTGTTTCCATCTTTTCAGTTATCCATTAAAAGGTATCAACCACTGCTGACTCTGAAGTCTAAATATTTTTCTATCTACTGGCTAACACGGTACAAAGATACACATGTTTTCTAATTTCAAGAAGGAAAAATAAAGAAAATACAAATATAAACGCATATATGCACATGCCAAAAAAAAAATGGACCAACACAACACCCAAAAAATTGGTAACAAAATATAGTGTTGTAAATGTAAGAATAAAAGTCCATTTTTTTTTTATGAATAATGCTTAAGGAACGCTATGTTAAACCATAACATAGTGAAGACAATGGATTTTGTAATAGTCACTCATCATCATCATCGCAAATTTTATGTGACAGTCACAGACATTTCAATTATTTAAGTTCATAAAATCGTAACTTTCTATAGCATGTATGACATGTCCAGCATGGACTCATCAATGTGATGATTGATGACACAATAATGTACGATAAAAAATAACCATTTAAAAAAACATTAGGCATTGTTTGTCACAATTTAAGTGTGTGCCTGCAAGTGTAGGTGAAACAAAGGCTACGGATAGCAAAGGTATATTCTATGTCTGTATCAGACAGTGGACAGCCTCTGATGGGTAATGCCGATGTTATACTGTACGTCAATAAAGTCTGTGGCTGAAATCATGCATTTTTTGCTTGTAGAGTGTTGAAGAGGGTAAAAGAATCTCTGGTTGCGCAAAGCTTTATCCAACAACACTACCTTCCTACTGTCACGCGTAGGGTAGGGTAGCGTGTGGCAATTAGCTGACTATAAAATGTGAGGTTAGGCTGCGTTATTGCGCACTAGGGACGCAAAAAAAAATACAGCAGTAATAATTTAATGTGTAATACTCCACCTATGACAAACAAAAAAATTACGTTCCCTCTTTAACAATGTACAAGACTAACAAGCCTAATGGTTCACGCTGACTTAATTGAGATACAGTATTACATCAACATTGTCCATGAGTAACTATGCACTGTGAATGTGATACCTATATACCAGTATTAATTTATATCTGTTGTGGTTGTTTCAACAGCACTTGCAGGTATAACTACCTATTGTCAGTATGCATGATGCACTTTCTAGATGTAATAATTTATTATTGGACATTATTACCATGTTTACATGCTGGCCATTTCATATATGGTGTTTGAAGTTACAGTTGGCATCAGTATGTGTATTTTATAATGTCTGTCATAAATAAAACTCGTGATGATGATGATGAGGATTTAATGATTCGTACATCCATTGACTGCATTATCTTACAGGTACAGATAAAGTTCCTTAAAAAGCATTAATTCATAAGTATGAAATGTACTTTTATGCATTAATTTCAAAATGTGAAGAGTAGACTATGTTTTATTTTTTGTTACCATTTCTAATAGACATGTGCAGATATGCGCTGTGATGACAAATTATTATTTGTCCATATTTGTCATTAAAATTTATCATTCTAGGCCTGCAAAACTTCACAATTTCATGTTTTCAGCATAACAAGCAGGGTGACGGCTCTTCCCTATTTGGAGCATGTTGGTCATGTGTTTTTCTGTCCATGTGTCGGGAACAGGAGACTTCTTGCCGTTGACACAGCAGGGGAACAGCTGGCGTTACTGAACCCCACTAACAGTAGAGCTTGTGTTTTGTTCTGTGGACACGACACTTCTGAGCAGCAACTGGCAGTGTTGGAGCCCAGGGAGTAGAGTTCAGGTGGTAGAAAGATGAACATAACAGGAGACATGGATAACGTTGCGAACCAGTTATTTAATCTGAAAACGGACAGACAAATTCTGGCGAGATCCATGCCTTGTTCATTTTCAGAAAAGTAAGCCGGTCTACATTATCGGAGGATAGTCGCATGCGACGGTCTGTTAGTACACCACCTGCAGCACTAAAGACGCGCTCCGATAATACACTGGCAGCAGGGCAAGCCAGCACCTCCAATGCATACTGGCTAAGCTCTGGCCATGTATCCAGCTTAGAGACCCAAAACTTGAATGGGGAAGAGCCATCTGGGAGTACACTGAGAGGCAAAGCCAAGTAGTCTGTCACCATCTGACGGATACGTTGCCTCCCGCTGACTGGAGCCCTCTCGGATGGTGTAGACATTTGTGGCGCTGCCACAAAACTTTGCCACATTTTTAACATACTGGTCTTTCCCTGTGCAGAGGCACTGCGTGTGCTCCCTCTTGTTGCAGAGCTCTCTACACTGCCTCGACGCACAGAGCTGCTTTGTAAAGCAGTAGCAGCAGCAGTGCTCTCGGCAGTAAGGTAGAACATTAGGGATTGCACCAGTGTGTCTTGGTACTCCCGCATTTTACGCTCCCGGTTCAACGGTGTGATGAGGCTTTTGACGTTGTCCCGGTAGCGAGGGTCTAGGAGGGTGTACACCCAATAATCAGACGTCGTGAGAATGTGGGCGATGCGGCGGTCGTTTCTTAGGCACTGCAGCATGAAATCAACCATGTGCTGCAGACTCCCAACTGGCAAAGAAACGCTGTCCTCTGCAAGAGGCGTTCATCTCTGCCTGCTCTGCATCACCCCACCCTCGCTCTACATACTGACTAGAGCGTTGTGTACCTCCCTCTGGAGCGATGTCTTCCTCCTCCATTGACTCCTCCTCCTCATCCTCCTCACAAAGTGAGCCCTGCCCAGCCCTTTGTGAGGAACCACGTTGCGCTGACTTTCCAGAAGGTGATGGAATTTGTGACTCCTCATCCTCCACCTCTTCCAAAACCTCATCCCTTATTGCTTGCAGTGTTTTTTGAAGCAGGCAGATAAGGGGGACAGTCAGGCTGACTAGTGCATCATCTGCACTCGCCATCCGCGTTGACTCATCAAACGCACGCAAAACGTGGCACATGTCCTTCATAGTGGCCCACTCATTAATGGTGAAGTGTGGACGGCGCAAATTGCGTGTTGCTTGCGCCTGATGCAGCTGATACTCCATATACTGCTGGCTGCTGCTCACACAACCGCTCCAACATATGTAACGTTGAATTCCACCTGGTGGATACGTCACATATGATGCGATGTTCAGGAAGGCGCAATCTGCGTTGCAGAGCTGCAATGCGCGATCTGGCCATGCTGGAACGTCGCAAGTGAGCGCACTCTAGGCGGACCTTGTGCAGCAGTGCATCAAGATCCGGATAGTCCCTCAAAAAACTCTGCACGACCAAGTTGAGCACATGTGCCAGACATGGTATGTGAGTGAGTTTGCCAAGGCCCAGAGCTGCCACCAGATTTCGGCCATTGTCACACACTACCAAGCCTGGCTGGAGATTCGCTGGCAAAAACCACACGTCGCTCTCCTGCTTGATGGCATTCCAGACCTCCTGCGCTGTGTGGCTTCGATTCCCCATGTAAATTAATTTCAGAACGGCCTGTTGCCGTTTGGCCACGGCTGTGCTCATATCGGTCGCATCAGGTAAGCGTCCACGGGTCCATGTGGAGGTAGACCGTGACGGCTCCTGCAGCGATGATTCTGAGGAACTGGAGTAGGAGGAGGAGTCAATGTGGACAGACTTAATTCCGGCAATCCTTGGAGTTGGCAGAACACGTACAGCGCCACTCGCAAGATCTGTACCCGGCTCCACAACATTCACCCAATGGGCAGTGAGTGAAAGGTATCGTCCCTGGCCATTGGTACTGGTCCACGCATCGGTGGTCAGGTGGACCTTGCTACTGACGGCGTTTAGTAGCGCATGTTTAATTTTTGCCTCAACATGCTTTTGCAGACCAGGGACGGCTTGCCTGCTGAAATAAAATCGGCTGGGCACATTGTATTGTGGGACTGCCAATGCCATTAATTCACGGAAACTGTCAGTCTCCACCAGCCTGAATGACAGCATTTCAAGGGACAGGAGTTTTGCAATGCCAGCATTCAGAGCCTGTGCTCGTGGATGGTTTGCCGAGTATGGCCGTCTTTTATCCCATGCCTGTGCTACCGATGGCTGTTTTGTGGCCTGGGTGTGTGAGGATGACAGGGAACTTGCAGCTGTGGGTGGAATAACACTGTGTCTCTGGACAACAGTGACAGAGGTTCTTCCATGGCGATCCTTTGAGGAAGCCGAACCAGCTGTGTGTGAACTGGAGGAAGAGGCTCCAACACGAGCTGAAGATGTAGGTGCTGCTGTAGGTTGGCCTACATCTCCAGTGTGTCTTTGTAACTCAACAAAGTGCTTTGACCGCACATGTTTCCACATATTTGTTGTATTAAGGTTACTGACACTTTTACCTCTTTTAATTTTTTGATTACACAGCTTGCATTTGACATAGCAAATATCATCTGCAACTGTATCAAAAAAGGACCACGCAGAGCAAGTCCTGGGAGCGCCCGGTTTGGCTGTTGGAAGAGAACTGCTCCGAACGGGTGCCAAACTGGAGGCTACAGGCAAGCGAGTCTGCAGCCTACCTCTCCCTACTGTTTGGACCGTTGGGGCAATCTCTTCCTCAGAGCTGCTCCCACCACCTTCCTGTTCCTCACGCCATGTTGGGTCTTGGACCTCATCATCTCCACCACTACCCTCTTCCAACACCTGCTGTTGTTGGGTGGTCTGGCCAGCACCATGCTCAACAGAAACTGGCAACTGAGTCTCATCATCATCAGATGCGTTCTGCGGTGTGCTGACCATCGGCACTGGCTCACCCGCCTCTTCAGATTCAGAGAGACACAGCTGTTGCGCATCACTGCATACTGCCTCTTCTTCACATTCCAGAATGCTGCTTGGCTGGGCCCCTGTTTCCAAGCCAACAGATTCTGAGAACAGAAGCAGAGACTCAGCTGGCTCCTGTACAGAGCTCTCTGACTGCCTGGGCAATTTGGCAGGCGGTGAAGAGACTGATGGTTGTTCAACAGTGCTGTGGTCCTGAGAGGAGGTGGAAGCTATTGAAGTCGATGCATTGGCTGCCATCCAACCAACAACGGCTTCAATTTGTTCTTCACGCAGCAAGGGGGTACGCTGAGCTCCTACAAAAGTGCGCATAAAGGAACGCTCACGGGGAAAACTGGTGGATGCTGTGTCACTGGGTGCGGCAGCAGCCACAGAATCCCCACGTCCTCTCCCTGCTGCAAATCCACGGCCTCGACCACGACCACGTGCCTTACTCACTGACTTCTTCATCTTGGTAGATTGATAAAGAAAGTCAGAAAAGTTATAAGGCCTAAGTGTGGTTATTCCTCACAGACTACAGTGAACCCTGCAGACAACTGTTCAGTATCTGTGAAAGGCCCCTTTGTGTACTTCTATAGTGTTTGCAACCAATGTATTGTATACGGATGGAAGCGCGTCACACTAATAGATTAGATTTTTTTCCACTAAAATGGAGCAGCACCAATTAGAGAAAAATGTGAAGGATGAGGCAGTGACACACGCTCAGCAGACTACAACCGGCAGTGGTTGAAGAACAAACTGGAGCATAATCTGCACTCACAAAATGAAAAGCTCACAGACTACAGTGAACACTGAAACACAACTGTTCAGTAGCTGTTAAAGGCCCCTTTGTGTACTTCTATAGTGTTTGCAACCAATGTATTGTATACGGATGGAAGCGCGTCACACTAATAGATTAGATTTTTTTCCACTAAAATGGAGCAGCACCAATTAGAGAAAAATGTGAAGGATGAGGCAGTGACACACGCTCAGCAGACTACAACCGGCAGTGGTTGAAGAACAAACTGGAGCGTAATCTGCACTCACAAAATGAAAAGCTCACAGACTACAGTGAACACTGAAACACAACTGTTCAGTAGCTGTTAAAGGCCCCTTTGTGTACTTCTATAGTGTTTGCAACCAATGTATTGTATACGGATGGAAGCGCGTCACACTAATAGATTAGATTTTTTTCCACTAAAATGGAGCAGCACCAATTAGAGAAAAATGTGAAGGATGAGGCAGTGACACACGCTCAGCAGACTACAACCGGCAGTGGTTGAAGAACAAACTGGAGCGTAATCTGCACTCACAAAATGAAAAGCTCACAGACTACAGTGAACACTGAAACACAACTGTTCAGTAGCTGTTAAAGGCCCCTTTGTGTACTTCTATAGTGTTTGCAACCAATGTATTGTATACGGATGGAAGCGCGTCACACTAATAGATTAGATTTTTTTCCACTAAAATGGAGCAGCACCAATTAGAGAAAAATGTGAAGGATGAGGCAGTGACACACGCTCAGCAGACTACAACCGGCAGTGGTTGAAGAACAAACTGGAGCGTAATCTGCACTCACAAAATGAAAAGCTCACAGACTACAGTGAACACTGAAACACAACTGTTCAGTAGCTGTTAAAGGCCCCTTTGTGTACTTCTATAGTGTTTGCAACCAATGTATTGTATACGGATGGAAGCGCGTCACACTAATAGATTAGATTTTTTTCCACTAAAATGGAGCAGCACCAATTAGAGAAAAATGTGAAGGATGAGGCAGTGACACACGCTCAGCAGACTACAACCGGCAGTGGTTGAAGAACAAACTGGAGCGTAATCTGCACTCACAAAATGAAAAGCTCACAGACTACAGTGAACACTGAAACACAACTGTTCTGTAGCTGTTAAAGGCCCCTTTGTGTACTTCTATAGTGTTTGCAACCAATGTATTGTATACGGATGGAAGTGCGTCACACTAATAGATTAGATTTTTTTCCACTAAAATGGAGCAGCACCAATTAGAGAAAAATGTGAAGGATGAGGCAGTGACACACGCTCAGCAGACTACAACCGGCAGTGGTTGAAGAACAAACTGGAGCGTAATCTGCACTCACAAAATGAAAAGCTCACAGACTACAGTGAACACTGAAACACAACTGTTCTGTAGCTGTTAAAGGCCCCTTTGTGTACTTCTATAGTGTTTGCAACCAATGTATTGTATACGGATGGAAGCGCGTCACACTAATAGATTAGATTTTTTTCCACTAAAATGGAGCAGCACCAATTAGAGAAAAATGTGAAGGATGAGGCAGTGACACACACTCAGCAGACTACAACCGGCAGTGGTTGAAGAACTAACTGGAGCGTAATCTGCACTCACAAAATTAAAAGCTCACAGACTACAGTAAACCCTGCAGACAACTGTTCAGTAGCTGTGAAAGGCTCCTTTCTGTACTTCTATAGTGTTTGCAACCAATGTATTGTATACGGATGGAAGCACGTCACACTAATAGATTTGATTTTTTTCTAATATAATGGAGCTGCACCAATTCCACTAAATAAAATAAAAAAAAAAAAGAGTCAGTGACACGTGCAGATGCCTACAAACAGCGGTGGATGCAGAGCAAACTGCAGCGTCACCTGCACTGTCACACACACACCTTGCACAGAGCTGTTAAAACAACACTGGCAAAATGAAGCTTTACACAGCGGTTGGTAAACTAGCCTGCCTCAAGCACAGTAGTACACAAAATCGCAATATCTAACTGTCCCTCAGAGTCAGCACAGCAGCGTTCTGTCCCTTACTGAGTTCACAGCACAGTGACGCTAAAATGGCTGCGGCGCCTTTTATAGTGCATTCTGACATCATTTCAGCAGCCAATCACAGCCATGCCATTAGTTAAGATGACCGCAGCATTACAGGATGTGCCCACACTTCGTAGGATTCCTCATTGGCTGACTAAAATCATATTGCCTCTCAAAGAATTATGGGAACTTCCGATTCCGGTATACGATATTGAAAAAGTATCGGAATTAAGTATCGGAATTCCGATAACGCGAATATCGGCCGATACCCGATACTTGCGGTATCGGAATGCTCAACACTAGTTATAACCTTCTGTGAAGCCCTTGGGGGTTCAAAGCTCTCACCACACATCTAGATAAGTTCCTTGGGGGGGCTAGTTTCCAAAATGGGGTCACTTGTGGGGGATTTCCACTGTTTAGGCACACAGGGACTCTCCAAATACGACATGGCATCCAATCTCAATTCCAGCCAAAAAAGTCAAATGGCGCTGCTTCCCTTCCGAGCTCTGCCATGCGCCCAAATAGTGGTTTACCCCCACCTATGGGGTATCAGCGTACTCAGGACTAATTGCACAATAACTTTTGGGGTCCTTTTATCCTTTGGAAAATAAAAATTGGGATGAAAAGATCATTTTTGTGGAAAAAAATATGATTTTTTAATTTACGGCTCTACGTTATAACCTTCTGTGAAGCGCTTGGGGGTTAAAAGCTCTCACAACACATTTAGATAAGTTCCTTGGGGGTCTAGTTTCCAAAATGGGGTCACTTGTGGGGGGTTTCCACTGTTTAGGCACACAGGGACTCTCCAAATGCGACATGGCGTCCAATCTCAATTCCAGCCAAAAAAGTCAAATGGCGCTGCTTCCCTTCCGAGCTCTTCCATGCGCCCAAATAGTGGTTTACCCCCACATATGGGGTATCAGCGTACTCAGGACTAATTGCCCAATAACTTTTGGGGTCCTTTTATCCTTTGGAAAATAATAATTGGGATGAAAAGATCATTTTTGTGGAAAAAATATGATTTTTTAATTTTACGGCTCTACGTTATAAACTTGTGTGAAGCACTTGGGGGTTCAAATTGCTCACCAAAGATCTAGATAAGTTCCTTAGGGGGTCTGGTTTCCCAAATGGGGTCACTTGTGGGGGGTTTCCACTGTTTAGGCACACAGGGACTCTCCAAATGCGACATGGCGTCCAATCTCAATTCCAGCCAAAAAAGTCAAATGGCGCTGCTTCCATTCCGAGCTCTGCCATGCGCCCAAATAGTGGTTTACCCCCACACATGGTATATCGGTGTACTCTGGAGAAATTGTACAACAAATATTGTGGTTCATTTTCTCCTGATACCCTTGACAAAATTTAAAAAATTGTGTCGAAAGAAAAATTTTGGGAAAAAAAGTTAAATGTTCATTTTTTCCTTCCACATTGCTTCAATTCTTGTGAAGTACCTAAAGGGTTAATAAACTTCTTGAATGTGGCTTTGAACACGTTGAGGGTGCAGTTTTTAGAATGGTGTCACTTTTGGGTATTTTCTGTCATATTGACCCCTCAAATTCACTTCAAATGTGAGGTGGTCCCTAAAAAATGGTTTTGTAAATTTTGTTGGAAAAATGAGAAATTGCTGGTCAACTTTTAACACTTATAACTTCGTAACAAAAAAAAATTTTGGTTCCAAAATTGTGCTGATGTAAAGTAGACATGTGGGAAATGTTATTTATTAACTAATTTTTGTGACATATCTCTCTGATTTAATGGCATAAAAATTAAAAGTTTGAAAATTGCAAAATTTTCAAAATTTTTGCCATATTTCCATTTTTTTCATAAAAAAACGCAAGTTATATTGAAGAAATTTTACCACTATCATGAAGTACAATATGTCATGAGAAAACAATCTCAGAATCGCCAAGATCCGTAGAAGCGTTCCAGAGTTATAACCTCATAAAGAGACAGTGGTCAGAATTGTAAAAATTGGCCTGGTCTTTAACCTACAAAATGGCTTGGTCATTAAGGGGTTAAACACATTTTTGTTTTGAACTTTTTGTGGGTCACTGCCTCATCACTTCACAGTGTGGACACCGCTGCACTACACAATATATGAATAAAATACAAAGCAACCCCACATAGCTACCATATAACCATGGCCACTTGGTATCTACCTCCTGATTCCTGCCAGTTGTAGCCTTAGCTCAGTGGTTCATGTTCTCATTGTTCTTCAGCATTCTTTCGTTGATCTATTGTTGCCTGACCTTGGACCTTGCCTCTGACCATGGTAAGGGAGGGACAGGACTGTAGTCATCACCTGGATTACTGCAACATCAATGTCCAGTCCTTCCCCTACATGAAACTGTCTCCTTTCCTCTGGCATACCTGCATCTCCAGATTCCACTTCTGGGCATCTCCCAGGCATCGACGGTCCCTCTTCCAGGTGACCCCCAGTAATGGAGACACAGTCCAGAATAACTTGAACATAATCTTTACTTAACTCTTCACACATTACATCCACAGTTGGCACAACAGGTGTTTCGTTTGTTTCCTTATCTTTCACTGCTCCCCAGTTCCTTCCAGGCCTGACCTTGCTATAATGACATTTCCTTCAGCATGCTTCGCCCCAGAACTGAATTCATCAATCACTGCATTTGGTGGCCCCCGGTGAAGCATCCGGCCCGTCTGTACCGAAATCGTCAAAGCTCCAGCTCCCTTCACTTCATTGGTCCAACCAACTTCTGCCCTAAAAGCATTGGCCCATGCGGTAAGACGCCACATCTTTCTTCTCTGTACAGGCCCACAGCAAGACTATGCAGCGGCCTTTGGTAACGTGGGTTGCTGTACTTAAACTTTGCGTGGCTGCCAGTTGTCCACGCCTAAGCCCTTGTGGACACTTTTGCACGCTGCCTCTGTCTAGGCTAACTTCCTACAAACTCCTGTCTTACTACCCGCAGCCCTCCTCTCTTAACCCTATGTGAACTACCTATCAACTATACCTAACAAGGCCCACTAGTATGCCCCCACCTAGTGGCCCACAACAGAACTAAACTTACCCCAGGTATAGAAACTATATACTAAAGTGCCCTCCTCTATTGTCCCCAAAGGATGCAGTGAACTTTCCCTAAACTGTACATGCGTAAAGAACATCAGACACATTATATATTATACAAAGGAACACAAGACATAGGCAATCATATATACATAATGGCAGAGGCGTAGCTAGGGTTTCGGTTTAGGGGGGGCGAAACATCTGAGTGGGCCCCTAACCAGAGAACCTCAGCAAATGACCACGCTGTTGCCAAAAATAATCTATATATAAAAAGACCAATATTGATATCACCGCCATATGGTCAGTGGTAAATAACACCAGTCCTACAGAACATATAAGAGATCATAGCAGAGTTACAGATAGTGACTTACCGCTGACGTTCTTTCTGATGGAATCGTTCACTTTTCCATCTGGCCCAGACCGACATAACGACTCCTCCAGCCAGGACTCGACTACAGAGAATACAACAAAGACACGTTTCCCTTCTTATATTGTCAGCCAGTGGCGTTCCGTGAATAGAGCAGACTAAGCAGCTGCTATGGGGCCCAGACAGGTGAGGGGGCCCACGACGGCCGCTGTCGTTTGGCAGCTGTGCTGTGCTGACACAGTACTATCTCCTTTAATTAAATATAAGCGACGGCCGGACACTGTAAACCCCTTGAAGGTCCCCTTTCCTTGTTGTCTCCTGGTCAGCAGTTGTCTTAAGTCTCTGGCTGCATTTGCATAAGAAAGCCAGCCTGCAGCCAGAGACACGTGCATCACAGGAAGCAGAAAACATTCATAAGTTTCACTCAGGGAGAGACACAAGAAGGTGAGTCCTGCTGGCTGGGGTATGGGGTGGATTTTTTTGTTGAATGTGTCCCCTCACTGTGCTGGCACTTTATATTTACAATGGCTAGCCTCTGGCTGCAATTTGCACCTTAGGGAGTGAGGGGGTCCTGATTGCAGGCACTGTGGAGGGTGGAGGAGGGGGGCTCTGCATGCACTGTGGAGGAGGAGGATTGCCCTGCATGCACTGCAGCCACCCTTCTGTACTCCTCACAATGCTTCTCCATTAGAGCTGGTTTCATGTGATTTAACCCCTGTACCACCACCAGGCAGGATGATGCTTCCTAGCTGTAGGTAAGACCATGTCCAGTCTATGTCCCACCACCAACTTCACTGTCAAGGTGTGCAACAATGCATGTTCATGCAATACTAAAAATGTGCAATGCCCTGGAAATCATGGTGCAGCCAATAAATGTTACTAATTTATTCTGTTCCTTCACCCCAGAGGCATGCACCTGGGAGACAGCAATTACATGGGGCGTGCTGAGCTCATGAGGTGCCTGAGAGTGGAAGTTCTGCAGATGTTATGGAAGATATTGTGTGCGGCATTTCTGTGTCCCCTTACCTGTGATAAAATGTGTCTTGTAGTTTGTACACATGTTGGAACTTTGCATAGCTTACATATTCCAATCATTTCATATACAAAGATATGACATCCGTCTACCTGTCTTATATGATGCCATGAATGATGGGCATTGCTTGTACCTGCTGTCAGATTAGGCACCACACTTCTTACATCGGAGCACACTATGCAGCATGTTCCGTCAGGCTAGGTTCACATTTATACGCCTGCAGACTTAATGCGTTGGACGTATACATTAAAACGTATGCCATGCATCAACCTACGAATTTAAACAAGTACATTTGATACATATCGTACTTCCATCTTTGTCTCTATATGTTTTTTTACTTAAAAAGAATCATTTTTTTTCCATCCAGTTTTACTGGTGTCAACAGTCCCATCCCACTCCATTTTGGCATCAGTTCTGTGAGGAGGTGTCCAGAGGAATAAACTTTTTTTTCACCCCACATTAAAAACGCGTACCTTTGGTCAATTATGTTTTTTTCCCACAATACAACGTGATCAGGGCAAAACATAGTCAGAAGAACATTTTTTTTACACTACGTGTTGCCCATTATGGTTTGTGTATGCCTCCATATACGTCTGAATACCATTTTTTTTTGCAATTCAGACATATTTGTCCAGCAGACTGCACTGTATAAATGTGAGCCAAGCCTAAAGAAGTCCTTTTTGTCCAAGGAGGATAAAGCACATCATAAACACAAGTCCATACTGTGTGTTGCTGCTTTGCAGTGTGTATTTTTGCCATGCTGATTTTACAGGTGAAAGGTATTTACTTTGAGCCTTTTTTTGGTTGTAATGGTGAATGCTTCAGGATTATCAATGACCAAAGGGGCGGCAAATTTTTCAGCCGCCCCGGGCCCCACAAACAGTTGCTACTAGAGTTGAGCGATATCCAAAAGTATCGGAATCGGAATGGTATCGCCGATACCCCAAAAATATCGGCGATACCCGATACCGATACCGGAAATCCAATGTAAGTCTATGGGAACAAAATATCGGAATTAAAAAAAAACCATTCTTGCCTTGTTGGTTAATTGTACATTAAGGAAAACAACAAAGAGTAATGTAGAATGTATTGGG
Source organism: Oophaga sylvatica (assembly GCA_033576555.1). NCBI lineage: Eukaryota > Metazoa > Chordata > Amphibia > Anura > Dendrobatidae > Oophaga > Oophaga sylvatica. The sequence continues at coordinate 81,583 of JARQOD010001291.1, forward strand.
GGAGGTTGAGGAGACATTAAAGGCATACATGTTTAACCCAATCCAATGGAATAGCATTAAAAAATTTTTTTTTAAAGACGTTCGGATTGACGAAGAAATTGACTATGTTGTTAACCTTTTTTCTATTTTGGCAAATATGTATGTTTCACAACTTCCATGCTCTTCACCTTTTTAACTTTTGACACACTTTCTCCTTCATAATCTTCAGCAGCATCATCTTTGTCATAAAATTATTCTTCATCTTCACCTTCTTTATCTTCTTCGTAAACTTCTTGTTATTCATCTTTTTGTTAACATTACTCATATTGTTCTTATTAAACTATTATTCTTCTTCATATTCTACATTTTCATCTTCTTCCTCTTCATCTTCTTCATCATATTCTTATTTGTGACAGAGATTCCTGTACTTGTAATCTGTCAAAGTATGAATTTTTCATCCTTCCGTTCTTGCTGTCACAAAAGATTTAAATTACAACAGTATTTGTCCGTGTTCAGTTTAGCCTGCAGCAGCAGGCAGTTTCCAGGGGCACCACGAGGAGGAACGGACTCACCCCCATACACTGCTTAGTCTTCTTCTGCTTAGAATTTAGAGCATATATTTTGCTCTTCATTTTGGTCTTATACTTCATGTTCTTCTGCTTTTTGATCTTCTACTTATTGTTCTTCTGTCTCTTGTTCTGTATCTTGTAGTTTGTCGTAACCTTCTTTTACCTGTTGGTGATCTTCTTCTGGGTAATCTTATATTTCTTCTTTGTGATGGTGTTCAGGCTGGTTGGCTTGATGCTCGTCATCCTTGGGGTCGTCATCTTCTTCGGGGTGGTCTTTAGGTTCGTCTAACTTCCGAGAACCAGTTGACGTTACTGGAACCCGGACGGGTAGCATAAGGTACAAGAGCCAATGCAAGTAACGAGGACCAGCTGACTGTGCTGGAACCCGGAGGGGCAGCAGAAGGAAAAGAGCCAATGGCACAACCGAGGACCAGCTGACGTTACTGGGACACGGTTACCAAGCAGGAGGTACCTGTGCTCCAAAGCACTACCAAGGACCAGCAGACGTTGCTGGAACTCGGATACCGAGATGGAGGCACCTAGGCCAAAGGCACTGCGGAGAACCAGCTGACGGTACTGGAACCCGGACGGGTAGCAGAAGGTACAAGAGCCAATGCAAGTAACGAGGACCAGCTGACTGTGCTGGAACCCGGAGGGGCAGCAGAAGGAAAAGAGCCAATGGCACAACCGAGGACCAGCTGACGTTACTGGGACACGGTTACTAAGCAGGAGGTACCTGTGCTCCAAAGCACTACCAAGGACCAGCAGACGTTGCTGGAACTCGGATACTGAGATGGAGGCACCTAGGTCAAAGGCACTGTGGAGAACCAGCTGACGGTACTGGAACGCGGACGGGTACCATAAGGCACCCATGAAAATGTAAGTTGACAGGCCGCAAGCCGTCTGCAGTTACCGAATCACACAGTACTACAGTGGGTGCTTGTCCTATTTTCACAACGGAAAGAGCCTTTATTTACATATCCCACAGCACACATAGGAATCACCTAAACTGCAGGCACCATAGAGTCGGATAACCGGAATGCAACATGACAGGACAACTTATTGGAGGCTAATTTAAGTTGACACTGCCAGGAAACAGCTGTCGTGCTGTAACCAGGGTGGGCATGAGTCAGTACCCGTGCCAATTACTTCCGAGCAACAACTGGCGGTGTTGGAGCCCAGGGATGAGAGGAGGACAGGGTGGAGGCAGCATGACTTTTTGTCGTACACACAGCAGGGGAACAGCTGCCATTACTCAACACCAGTAACACAGGAGCAAGTGTTGACTGTGCTAACAGCACTTACAGGCAACAACTGGCGGTGTTGGAGCCCAGGGTCCAATGCATCGACTTCAATTGCTTACACCTCCTCTCAGGACCACAGTACTGTTGAGCAACCATCTGTCTCTTCACCGCCTGCCAAATTGCCCAGTCAGTCAGAGAGTTCTGTACAGGAGCCAGCTGAGTCTCTGCTTCTGTTCTCAGAATCTGTTGGTTTGCAAACAGGGGCCCAGCCAAGCAGCATTCTGGAATGTGAAGAAGAGGGAGTATGCAGTGATGCGCAACAGCTGTGTCTCTCTGAATCTGAAGAGGCGGGTGAGACAGTGCCGATGGTCAGCACACCGCAGAACGCATCTGATGATGATGAGACTCAGGTGCCAGTTTCTGTTGAGCATGGTGGTGGCCAGACCACCCAACAGCAGCAGGTGTTGTAAGAGGTTAGTGGAGATGATGAGGTCCAAGACCCAACATGGCGTGAGGAACAGGAAGGTGGTGGTAGCAGCTCTGAGGAAGCGATTGCCCCAACGGTACAAACAGGAGTGAGAGTTAGGCTGCATACTCTGTTGCCTGTAGCCTCCATTTTGGCACCTGTTCGGATTTCTCTTCCAAAAGTCTAAACGGACGCTCCCAGGACTTGCACTGCGTGGTCCTTTTTTAACACACTTGCAGATGATATTTGCTATGTCAAATGCAAGCTGTGTAATCAAAAAGTAAAAAGAGGTAAAGTGTCAGTAACCTCAATACCACAAATATGTCTAAAATAGTGCGTAGAAAACACGTAGTTGAGTTACAAAGACACACTGAAGATGTACAGTCTATAGAGAATCACAGCACAAGTTTAACTGCATATGTCATGGTTAAATTTGAAATTTTTATTGCACACTTGTTGTGAAAAAAGAAAATAGCTATGAGACGACTGACTGACGTTTTGGGCAACGCAGTGGCCTTTATCAAATAGTCGCTGGAAGAGATAGAAAAATTTACAGTCAATGACAATGTATAATATATACAATATATACATAGGGTGAAGAATATATATACATAGGAATTAGGCAACATGTTAAACATTTGGGTGATACTGTAGAACACGGAGAATTATCCCTCTAGGGTATGCGGGTGGATAATGTAGTTTTTTGTTGATTTTTGTGAGTGTGTAGAAAACAGGGGTGATGGGGTATTGAATATTAAGGAATGTCATAGTCTTACAGTCTATGGTGATCAATTAAAGATGTTTTGTCAGGATACGATCAATTTTTTGACAGATGTAAAATGTAGGGTCACAATTTAGTTGTCTGTAGGTTAGGTTAACTGACAGTTGTCTATGAATTTCGGCAATAGATTGGGTCTTATTCATAATAACGATAGCACCCCCCTTATCTGCTGGTTTAATAATAATGTTGGGGTTATCTTTCAGAGATTTTATGGCTTGTTTATCTGTGGGTGTCAGGTTGTGGCGTATCGGGTGTAGGCCCAATCTCGGCAAACCATCCACGAGCACAGGCTCTGAATGCTGGCATTGCAAAACTCCTGTCCCTTGAAATGCTGTCATTCAGGCTGGTGGAGACTGACAGTTTACGGAACTTAATGGCATTAGCAGTCCCACAATACAATGTGCCAAGCTGATTTTATTTCAGCAGGCAAGCCGTCCCTGGTCTGCAAAACCATGTTGTTGAGGTTAAAATTAAACATGCGCTACTAAACTCCGTCAGTAGCAATGTCCACCTGACCACCGCTGCGTGGACCAGTACCCATGGCCAGGGACGATACCTTTCCCTTACTGCCCATTGGGTCAATGTTGTGGAGCCGGGTACAGATCTTGCGAGTGGAGCTGTACGTGTTCAGGCAACTACAAGGATTGCGGGAATCAAGTCTGTACACATTGATTCCTCCTTCTCCAGTTCCTCAGAAACATCGTTGCAGGAGCGGTCACGGTCTACCTCCACATGGACCCGTGAACGCTTAATAAGAATCTTTAGTTATATAGCGCCAACAGATTACGCAGCGCTTTACAGTTTAACAGTTTCCGAACACAAGTCATAAGTAACAACGTTACCAATACAATAATGAAAGCAATATAATCCGCACACGCTCGTGAGAGCTTACAATTTACAAATATGTGGGGGAGATACAAAGTACAGGTGTTTATATACAATGGTGTATTTAGAATGATGGCCCAGCCATTTTGAGGGAGTGAGGGATGGATGGAGATAGTGAATGGGCTACACACACACACTTACACATAGAATGACTTTGATTAGTGAAGGTGAAAGGCCGCTATTATTATTATAGATTTTTATAGCGCCATTTATTCCATGGCGCTTTACATGTGAAGAGGGGCAAGTATAGACAAGTACAGTAAACATGAGCAATACAAGGCACACACAAGTACAGAAGGAGAAAGGACCCTGCCCGCAAGGGCTCAGAGTCTACAGGGATGGGTGAGGATACACTAGGAGAGGGAAGACCTTGAAGAAATGTGTTTTGAGTGAGCGCCCAATAACATGCAAATTGTGGATAGTTCTAATTTCTTGGGGTACAGCATTCCACAGTATTGGCGCAGCGCGGGAGAAGTCTTGGATTGGGGAGAGATGTTCTTTAGGTGTAGGCGGCAATAGCGGGCAACAGATTGTATATGGGAGGTGAAGGAGAGATTGGTGTCAAACATACCACCCAGACAGCGAGCCTGTTGACCGATATGAGGACAGACGTGGCCAAACGTCAACAGGCCGTCCTGAAATTAATTTCCATGGGGAATCAAAGCCACACAGCGCTGGAGCTCTGGAATGCCATAAAACAAGAGAGCGACATGTGTATTTTGCCAGCGAATCTCCAGCCAGGCTTGGTAGTGTGTGACAATGGCCGAAATCTGGTGGCAGGTCTGGGCCTAGGCAACGTCACTCACATACCATGTCTGGCACATGTGCTAAACTTTGTCGTCCACAGTTTTTTGAGGGACTATCCGGATCTTGATTCACTGCTGCACAAGGTCCGCCTACAGTGCGCTAACTTGCGACGTTCCACCATGGCCAGATCTCGCATTGCAGCTCTGCAACGCAGATTTTGCCTTCCTGAACATCGCATCATATGTGACGTACCCACCAGGTGGAATTCCACGTTACATATGTTGTAGCGGTTGTGTGAGCAGCAGCCAGCAGTAATGGAGTATCAGCTGCATCAGTCGCAATCAACTCGCAATTTGCGCCGTTCACTTCACCACTACTGAGTGGGCCTCTACTATAATAATCTTTATTTATATAGCGCCAACAGATTCCGCAGCGCTGTACAGTTTAACAGTTTCATAACACAAGTCATAAGTGACAACGTTAACAATACAATAATTAAAGCAATATAAGGCGCCCCTGCTCGTGAGACCTTACAATCTACAATGAGGAGGGGGAGCTCCAAAGTACAGTTGTTTATATACAATGGTGTATTTACAATGATGGTCCAGCCATCTTGAGGGAGTGAGGGATGGATGGAGATAGTGAATGGGCTACACACACACACAGTTACACATAGAATGACTTTGATTAGTGAATGTGATAGGCCGCTCTGAACAAATGTGTTTTGAGTGTGGAAGTAGGGCTGTTAATGGGATGTTTAAGTCTCCAAGGATAAGGGTTGGTACTTCTGAGGACATGAAAGTGCTGCAGCCAGGCAGAGAAGTGGTCAAGGAACTGTGTGGGCGAGCCTGGGGTCCGATATATTACCGCTACTCTGAGGGAGAGGGGACGAAAGAGCCTGATGGTGTGGACCTAATAATTTGCAAAATCTTAATCTAAAATTTACATGTTACATATTTACATCTAGTATAAAACATTTAACCATTAAGCCTACTTACAGAACAAGAAAGTGTAAAAAAACTTGTATAAAACATTTAACCATTAAGCCTACTTACAGAACAAGGAAGTGTAAAAAAACTTGTATAAAACATTTAACCATTAAGCCTACTTACAGAACAAGGAAGTGTAAAAAAACTTGTGCTTAAAAAAAAAAGTGAAAATAAAATGTGAGAAGGGCAGTGTAACAAATAATTTAGGAAAAAGATAAACTAACATCAAGTGCTGTGTGCTGTGTAAGAGCCAGACACATTAACATTAAATCAGTCTGGAATAGCGGTGATTTTCTCCCCATAACCCGAGTAACATTCTGGGGAGAGGGGTGTAGAGTCAACGATCAGCAACTAGCTACGGTAGATCAAATACCTGAAAAAAAAAAAAAAAAGTTATTTAACATTCATAACATACATTTTATTTTATAAAAAAACCCAAAAAAAATTATTTAACATTCATAACATACATTGTATTTAACCAAAAAAATAACACATTTATTTAACATTCCTAAGATAATTTTTTTTTAAAACATAAAAACTATAATACACAGCAGTAAAAACCAGACTTACCACTGTAACCTCTTCTTAATCCTTGCAAGCTTCAACACAACGTTGACAAGGTACACAGCAGGGGTGGTCGGTCTCCTAGACAACAAGCAAACTCCTTCATGTTGAGAGAGGTCACCATCTCCTTAGCTTTCAGGTACTTTTCTGTGGGAATGAGGTTGTCTCCAACCAGCCAGGAATATCCATTGAATGCCACACCATGGTTTGGTATTAGCACCCAGCCAGTACCAAAAGTGAAGCCAACCACAGTTCCCATTTCTCATGAACTTTATTTGATATACTGGCTGGCCAAACATTAGTTTCTCACAAAGGAGCTGAAGACCCGGAGTGGCAGTAGGTGCAAGTCTCTCCAGCATGACCTGTTTGTTAGATATTTAACGTCTAAACACCTAAAGAACATCTCTAGAATCCGCCCTTTTCTCACCATGGAAACAACAAAAACCCTCACTGTAGCATTGATCCACTCCCGCTGGACTACTGCAATGCTCTATTACTTGGCCTCCCCATTACTCGACAATCCCCTCTCCAGTCCATCCTTAATGCAGCAGCCAGGGTCATCCATCTGGCTAATCGGTACTCGGACGCTTCCGCTCTTCGCCAGTCCTTACACTGGCTGCACATTCATTATAGGATCCAATTCAAAGTACTGGTTCTCACCCACAAAGCTCTCCACAGTGCAGCACCCCCCTACATCTCCTCTCTCATTTCTATCTATCGGCCTAACCGACTGCTGCGCTCTGCAAATGACTTTCGACTAACCTCTGCAGTAATCCGTACCTCCCACTCCCGACTACAAGACTTCTACCGCGCTGCGCAAATCCTCTTGAATGCTCTACCACAAGAAATTAGGACTATCCACAATTTGCCTGGTTTCAGGCGCTCCCTCAAAACACATTTGTTCAGAGTGGCCTATCACATTCAATAACCAAAGTCGTTCTATGTTTAAGTGTGTATGTGGAGCCCATTCACTATCTCCATCCATGCCTCACTCCCTCAAGATGGCTGGACCATCATTGGAAATGCACCATTATATATACACACCTGTACTTTGTATCTCCCCCACCTCATTGTAGATTGTAAGCTCTCACGAGCAGGGTCGGCTTATTTTACTTTAATTATTGTATTGTTAACGTTGTTACCTATGACTTGTGTTTTGAAACTGTTAAAGTGTAAAGCGCTGCGGAATATGTTGGCGCTATATAAATAAAGATTATTATTATTATTATTATTATTATTATATCAGAGGGAGAAGAGGATTGGGCCTTGACAAGGTGCCCGATTGCATCTTAAGTGTTATTGAATGTTGGAGCCAGTCCACCGTATAAAAGCAGCCATACAGTGTCCGGGTACCTGCTTGGATTTCAATCAAAATGAAGACTACTTTGATGTACATGTACACCAATTAGAGAAAAATGACAAGGATGAGGCAGTAAGACACGCTCAGCAGAGTACAAGCAGCATTGCTTGAAGAAGTAACTTGAGCGTGATCAAAATTGAATAAATTAAAATCTCAGACTACAGTGAACACAACTCTTAGCTGTGAAAGGGCTTTTTGTGTCCTTCTACAGTGTTTTCAACCAATGTATTGGATACGGATGGAAGCACGTCACACTATAATTTCAATTGAATTGAGCAGCAAGAATTACACTAAAGAAAAAAAAAAAAAAGAGTGTGAGAGTGACATGTGCAGATGCCTACATACAGCGTTGTATGCCGAGCAAACTGCAGCGCGTCACCTGCACTCACACACACACCTTGCAGACCTGTGAAAAAAACACTGCAAGGCAAAAGGAAGATGTACACAGCGGTTGGTAAAGTAGCCTGCCTAAAGCACAGTACACAAAATCGCAATCTCTAACTGTCCCTCAGAGTCAGCAGAGCAGCGTTCTGTCCCAAACAGAATTAACAGCACAGTGACGCTAAAATGGCGGCTTTATCCGGCAACAATACCTTCCTTGTGTCACGGTTAGGGTAGCGTGTGTCTATTATATGAGTGTCTGTAAAATGTAACGTTACGCAGACTTATTCTGCCCTTGGGACGCAAAAAATAAGACAGCAGTAATCATTTACTGTATAAAACTACACCTATGCGCAACAAAACAAGCACGTTCCCTCTTACGGTTCCTGCGCTGACATGTGAGTAGGGAGTTTGGAGACGTTCCTGAATTTATCCCAGGTATCCAAGCATATCAGGCCGATAGGAGAGCATTAAAACCACCCACGGTGGTGACTTAAATATGGTGAATCTAAACAGTGAAGAACTGTAGGTCGATGCGAATGAATGTGCGATCACATGACACACGTTTATAATAACCCTTGCTAGACACGAGTAACTTTGTAGACATTTTGACACACCTGAACCCAGATGGCAGTGAATATTAATTCTATTCGGCGCCACATGACTCTTGGTCCAGAATAGATTATATATTGCTAGCACACGAGCTATTAAGGGGAGTGGAAGAGGCAGATGTGCACAACGTAGCTAAATATGACCACGCGCCTGTATCAGTGACCCTGCCAGATATGGTGCAGATGGGGCCAAACCAAACTTGGCGCTTCCCGACCTATTTGTAATGGATGAGAAGTTTCGACATCACGTGAAGCAATGGTGTTTTTAATATGTAAGGGATAATGGAGATACTAGGGATAGGCCGGAACTTTTATGGGCAGCACGGAAGGGAGTAATGCGCGGGAAACTAATAGGTTATCAGACAACGCTAAAAAAGAAGATCGCGACAAACTACTCGCAGGCTAGCAGGATATTACGCGATAGGTACACGGCAAACAAGACAAGTTCATCAACACAGGTTAAAAATAGATGTAAGCAGGCTTAGGCTGACTTACACGTATGGGTATATCGACGAGAGACAAGCAGTAATAACAATTATAGAGCCGATGTATATCGTTATGGTAGCAAATGAGGGAGACTATTATCACGACTAGCGAAAGGAAATCACATTCGTCATCAACATATTACAGCGTTAACGAATAAACATGGGATCATGAACACAGACCCTCGAACCATAAACACCATTCTACAAGAATACTACTCAGACTTATATAAGGTGGAACATACGGATAGTGCGGAGGGTAACACCTTTGTAGATGGAATACGGTTACCATCCATCACAAACTATCAGCTTCTCCTTTTAAAAAAACAAATTGAGGTGACGGAAGTGACAGCGGCGATAAGTTACTTTAAATACGGGAAAGCTCCAGGACCTGACGGGTTTACAGCCAAATTATTTAAATTATTGAGTGAGGATATCCCGTCCACATTGGTACGCACCTTCAATCATATATTGGAGACAGGAGGGTTGCCCAGCCATTCAAACATGTCACACATGAAGTTGCTACTAAAACCAAACAAACATTCACATCTGCCTGGATCCTATCGTACATTCTCACTCATTGACCATTATATCAAGATTTTGTCCAGGATCATGGCAGATCTTTTGAGTAGCATTGGTCCTACGCTGATAGGGCGATCACAAGTGGCCTTTGTTTGCTACTTTGTTGGCTACTATCAGTCTCACTATGCATAACACATGTGTGCAGTGGGCAGTATTACCTTTGCCTTCGGTGGAGTAGGAAAACCCCTCTCCTATCGAAGTGTTAGTTGGGGAGATGGAAGATTTGCCTCCGGGACCTGAATTGTAATACTTAAATGTGACAGGTGACAAATTTGTTAAGGCGCAACTCCGCGGCCCCTACGTTGAGTCTAGCCCGTGAAAATTTACTGGTTGTCAATGGGGAACCCCAACACCCCGGGGCAGCTACAGTATTTCAACAATTAGAGCTGAACCAAGATTTGCTGTATCAGGTTTATAAAATACATGTTGAAATTTTTTAACAATTGCTGCTACCGCAGTCATATCGGAGGTTGGTAATGGACTTAGCGCATGCGCATGTACTAGGGTGACATTTGTGCCAAAAGAAAACCCTACACAGAATTATACAACGGTTTTACTGGCAGGGGGTCTATCAAGAAGTTAAACGGTATTGTAACTCTTGTCGCATGCGCCAGGTACACAGTCCTCAGCCTCATTTAGTGAGTCCCTTGGTGCCATTAAAAATTTTAGAGGTCCAGTTTGAGAGAATACCCATGGATCTGGTGTAGCCGGTTAATAAATCAGCAAGGGGTCATCAACAGGGGCAATAAAAGGGGCACTGTGTGGGTCACCAGTTTTGAGCACACCCGAGTTCAAAAGAGAATTCATTGTCCAGACTGATGCGTCAGAGGTAGGTATGGGTGCCGTGTTGTCTCAGGACTGGAGCTTAACGGGGAGGAGCATCCCATTAGTTTCCTGAGTCGAAAACTTACTCCATCAAAAAACAGAGACAGCATTGTAGAGAGAGAGTGCCTGGCGATAAAGTGGGCACTGGAGTCGTTGCGCTACTATTTGTTGGGGATAACATTTTGTTTTGTAAATGATCATTCCCCTGTGACTGGCAGTGTTGTAGCCCAGGGAGTAGAGTTCAGGTGGTAGAAAGATGAACATAACAGGAGACTTGGAAAACGTTGGCAAACAGTTATTTAATCTGAAAACGGACAGGCAAATTCAGGTGAGATCCATGCCTTGTTCATTTTCAGAAAAATAAGCCGGTCTACATTGTCTGAGGATAGTCGCATGCGACGGTCTGTTAGTACACCACCTGCAGCACTAAAGACGCGCTCAGATAATACACTGGCAGCAGGGCAAGCCAGCACCTCCAAGGCATACCACACATCAAATACAAATATAGCAGTAATAATAATATTATTAATAAAAATGAAATTGCACACACAGTACACAGACACAGCTCATATGTGTGTATAAGAGAGAGTGTTTCTGTGTGTAGTTCATGCCTCTAGCCTAGAAGATCAGTCTTGCTAAAATCTTTAACACTGACCCCTGTTCTGTTCTTAAAATGGTGGATGCTGAACTGCTTCTCAGCCCCCTCATACACAATCATTATGTGGCACTGCTGGGCTCAGTGAGAGGCATCAGATTGAACTAGGCTGTCCTGAGTCATTCTCAATAGAACATTTTTTTCAGCAGTTCATCTAGTTCATTTAGTTCAGAGGTCACATGATGCATTTCCTATCAGCTCCTCACAGGATAGGGTGGAGAAAAACTGAACTAAATGAACTAATCTTTTGAACTAATCTTTTCAGTGAACTAGTTCATGGTGAACTAATCAACAAAATTAACTAGATTTCCCATCACTATGGTGTACACCTTGGTGGCGCTGTCACAAAACTTCGCCACATTTGTAACATACAGCTCTTGCCCTGTGCAGAGGCGCTGCTTGTGCTCCCTCTTGTTGCAGAGGTGTCTACAATGCCTCGACGCACAGAGCTGCTTTGTAAAGCAGTAGCAGCAGCAGCGCTCTCGGCTGGAATGGAGAACATTATGGATTTCAACAGTGTGTCTTGGTCCTCCAGCATTTTACGGTCCCGGTTCAACGGTGTGATGAGGCTTTGTAAGTTGTCCCGGTAACGAGGGTCTAGGAGGGTGTACACCCAATAATCTGACGTGGTGAGAATGTGGCCGATGCGGCGGTCGTTTCTCAGGCAGTGCAGCATGAAATCATAGTTATTATTATTATTAAGGTTGAAGGAAGACTTTAAGTCCATCTAGTTCAACCCATATCCTATCCTAACCTGCCCTAACATGTTGATCCAGAGGAAGGCAAAAAAAACCCCAAGTGGCAAACAGTAAGCTTCACATTGGGGAAAAAAATTCCTTCCCGACTCCACATACGGCAATCAGACTAGCTCCCTGGATCAACGCTGTATCTAGGAAACTAGTGAATATAGCCTGTAATATTATACTTTTCAAGAAAGGCATCCAGTCCCCTCTTAAATTTTAGTAAGGAATCACTCATTACAACATTAGACGGCAGAGAGTTCCATAGTCTCACTGCTCTTACAGTAAAGAATCTGCATCTGTGATTATGGCTAAACCTTCTTTCCTCCAGACGTAGAGGATGCCCCCTCGTCCCCGTCACAGGTCTAAGAGTAAAAAGATCATTAGAAAGGTCTTTGTACTGTCCCCTCATATATTTGTACATTGTAATAAGATCACCCCTAAGCCTTCGTTTTTCCAAACTAAATAACCCCAAGTGTAATAACCTGTCTTGGTATTGCAGACCCCCCAGTTCTCTAATAACCTTGGTCGCTCTTCTCTGCACCCGCTCCAGTTCAGCTATGTCTTTCTTATACACCGGAGACCAGAACTGCACACAGTATTCTAAGTGTGGTCGCACCAGTGACTTGTATAGAGGTAAAATTATGTTCTCCTCATGAGCATCTATGCCTCGTCTAATGCATCCCATTATTTTATTTGCCTTGGCAGCAGCTGCCTGACATTGGCCACTAAATTTGAGTTTGTCGTCCACCCATACACCCAAGTCTTTTTCAGTGACAGTTTTGCCCAGTGTTTTACAATTAAGCACATAATTATACATCTTATTTGTTCTACCCAAGTGCATGACCTTACATTTATCCCCATTAAAGCTCATTTGCCATTTATCAGCCCAAGCTTCTAGTTTACATAAATCCTCCTGTAATATAAAATTATCCTCCTCTGTATTTATTACCCTGCAGAATTTAGTGTCATCTGCAAATATTGAAATACTACTCTGTATGCCCCCTACAAGGTCATTAATAAATATGTTAAAGAGAAGCGGCCTCAATACTGACCCCTGTGGTACCCCACTGCTAACCGTGACCCAGTCCGAGTGTGCTCCATTAATAACCACCCTTTGTTTCCTATCCATGAGCCAGTTCTTAACCCACTTACACATATTTTCCCCTATCCCATTGTTCTCATTTTATGTATCAACCTTTTGTGTGGCACTGTATCAAAGCTTTTGAGAAGTCCATGAACACCACGTCCACTGCATTCCCTTGGTCCAGTCCTGAACTTACCCCTTCATAAAAGCTTATCAGATTAGTCTGACAAGAACGGTCCCTCGTAAACCCATGCTGATACTGTGTCATGAGGTTATTCAGCTTCAGATACTCCAAAATAGTATCCCTTAAAAAACCCTCCAGGATTTTACCCACAGTAGATGTTAAGCTCACTGGCCTATAATTTCCAGGTTCAGTTTTTGCCCCCTTTTTGAATATTGGCACCACATTTGCTATACGCCAGTCCTGTGGTACAGACCCAGTTATTATGGAATCTTTAAAGATTAAAAATAATGGTCTATCTATAACTGTACTTAATTCCTGCAGTACTCGGGGGTGTATCCCATCCGGACCCGGGGATTTGTCAACTTTAGTGATTTTTAGACGCCGCCGTACTTCCTGCTGGGTTAAGCATGTGACATTTAATGGAGAAATTTTTTTATCTCTGATCATGTTATCTGTCATGGGATTTTCTTGTGTAAATACAGTTGAAAAAAAGTCATTTAGCATATTGGCTTTTTCCTCATCCTCATCCACCATTTCACCCAGACTATTTTTAAGGGGACCAACACTATCATTTTTTAGTTTCTTGCTATTTATGTAGTTAAAGAATATTTTGGGATTATTTTTACTTTCTCTGGCAATGAGTCTCTCTGCCTCAATCTTTGCTGTCTTGATTTGCTTTTTACAGAATTTATTCAGTCTTCTGTATTTATTTAATGCCTCTTCACTACCTACTTGCTTTAATTCCCTAAACGCTTTCTTTTTGTCCCTTATTGCGCCCCTTACAGCTCTATTTAGCCATAGTGGTTTCCTCCTAATTCTAGCATGTTTATTCCCATAGGGTATATACTGTGCACAGGTCCTATTCAGGATACTAATAAACGTCTCCCATTTTCTTTGTGTATTTTTATGTCTCAGGATATCGTCCCAGTTTATTGCACCAAGATCATCTCTCATCCGTTGGAAATTTGCCTTCCTGAAGTTTAGTGTCCTTGTAACCCCTCGACTACACATCTTATTAAAGGATACATGAAAGCTTATTATTTTGTGATCACTATTACCCAAGTGACCCCCAACCCTTATATTTGATATGCGGTCTGCGGTCAACCATGTGCTGCAGACTCACAACCGACCAACAAACGCTGTCCTCTGGAAGAGCGTCACACTAATAGATTTTTGTAAATTTTAAATAGAAGAAAGCAGCAGCAATTTATGAAAAATTACAAGGATGAGCCAGTGACAGACGCTCAGCAGAGTACACGCTGCGGTGGTTGAAGTAAGTGGAGCGGGATCTACACTCCTACAAAAAAATTAAAGCTCAGACTAGAGTGAACACTGAAACACAACTGTTCACTTGCTGTGAAAGGCCTTTTTGTGGACTTCTATTATGTTTGCAAGCAATGTATTGTATTTTGATGGAAGAGCATAACACTAATAGATTTTTGTAAATTTTAAATAGAAGAAAGCAGCAGCAATTTTTGAAAAATTACAAGGATGAGACAGTGACAGACACTCAGCAGAGTACACGCTGCGGTGGTTGAAGTAAGTGGAGCGGGATCTACACTCCTACAAAAAATTAAAGCTCAGACTAGAGTGAACACTGAAACACAACTGTTCACTTGCTGTGAAAGGCCTTTTTGTGGACTTCTATTATGTTTGCAAGCAATGTATTGTATTTTGATGGAAGAGCGTCACACTAATAGATTTTTGTAAATTTTAAATAGAAGAAAGCAGCAGCAATTTTTGAAAAATTACAAGGATGAGCCAGTGACAGACGCTCAGCAGAGTACACGCTGCGGTGGTTGAAGTAAGTGGAGCGGGATCTACACTCCTACAAAAAAATTAAAGCTCAGACTAGAGTGAACACTGAAACACAACTGTTCACTTGCTGTGAAAGGCCTTTTTGTGGACTTCTATTATGCTTGCAAGCAATGTATTGTATTTTGATGGAAGAGCGTCACACTAATAGATTTTTGTAAATTTTAAATAGAAGAAAGCAGCAGCAATTTTTGAAAAATTACAAGGATGAGACAGTGACAGACACTCAGCAGAGTACACGCTGCGGTGGTTGAAGTAAGTGGAGCGGGATCTACACTCCTACAAAAAAATTAAAGCTCAGACTAGAGTGAACACTGAAACACAACTGTTCACTTGCTGTGAAAGGCCTTTTTGTGGACTTCTATTATGTTTGCAAGCAATGTATTGTATTTTGATGGAAGAGCGTCAAAGTAATAGATTTTTGTAAATTTTAAATAGAAGAAAGCAGCAGCAATTTTGAAAAATTACAAGGATGAGCCAGTGACAGACGCTCAGCAGAGTACACGCAGCATTAGTTGAAGTAACTGGAGCGTGATCTGCACTCAAAAAAAAAAAAAAAAATCACAGACTGCAGTGAACACTGAAACACAACTGTTCACTTGCTGTGAAAGGCTCCTTCGTGGACTTCTATAGTGTTTGCAACCAAGGTATTGTATACGGATGGAAGCACGTCACACTATTATTTCAATTACATGGAGCAGCAAGAATTACACTGAAGAAAAAAAAATAGTCTGTGAGTGACACGTGCAGATGCCTACAGACAGCGTTGCATACAGAGCAAACTGCAGCGTCACCTGCACTCACACACACCTTGCAGAGCTGTTAAAACAACACTGCAGGCAAAAGGAAGCTTTACACAGCGGTTGGTGCTAGCCTGCCTACAGCACAGTACACTAAATCGCAATCTCTAACTGTCCCTCAGAGTCAGCAGAGCAGCGTTCTTTCCCTAACTGAATTCACAGCACAGTGACGCTAAAATGGCTGCGGCGCCTTTTATAGTGCATTCTGACATCATTTCAGCATCCAATCACAGCCATGCCATTAGTTAACATGACCGCAGCAGTACAGGATGTGCCCACACTTCTTAGGATTCCTCATTGGCTGAATAAAATCACATTGCCTCTCAAAGAATTATGGGAACTTCCGATTCCGGTATACGATATATGAAAAATATCGGAACTAAGTATCGGAATTCCGATACAGCGAATATCGGCCGATACCCGATACTTGCGGTATCGGAATGCTCAACACTAGTTGCTACGCCACTGCACACACAAGATGGTGAGCCTGGCTGGGGGTCGATTTTTTTTGTTAAATGTGTCCCCTCACTGTGCTGGCACTTTACATTTACAATGGCTCTGACTGCACTTTGCACCTTAGGGAGGGGGGCCCGGCTGCACGCACTGTGAAGGGTGTAGGGGGCCCTGCATGCACTGCAGGTGTGTGTGTGTGTGGAGTTAAGAGCACCTGTTTTTTTTTTGGGGGGGGCCCCATTCAGACTTTTGCTATGGGGCCCCATGATTTCTATGTACGCCCCTGTTGTCAGCACTGTCACGGTCACCAATTAGACTATTCTCAACCTGCACAAACTCCTCATCCTGCTGATACTGCTGCCGTATGTGTCCCTATTACTGCACCTGCTACCCCAATACTGAGCCTCTGCTGCCGTATGTGTCCCTATTACTGCACCTGATACCCCAATACTGAGCCACTGCTGCCGTATGTGTCCCTATTACTCCATCTGATACCCCAATACTGAGCCGCTGCTGCCGTATGTGTCCCTATTACTGCACCTGCTACCCCAATACTGAGCCTCTGCTGCCGTATGTGTCCCTATTACTGCATCTGATACCCCAATACTGAGCCTCTGCTGCCGTATGTGTCCCTATTACTGCATCTGATACCCCAATACTGAGCCGCTGCTGCCGTATGTGTCCTTATTACTGCATCTGATACCCCAATACTGAGCCGCCGCTGCCGTATGTGTCCCTATTACTGCACCTCATACCCCAATACTGAGCCGCTGCTGCCGTATGTGTCTCTATTACTGCATCTGATACCCCAATACTAAGCCTCTGCTGCCGTATGTGTCCCTATTACTGCACCTGATACCCCAATACTGAGCCGCTGCTGCCGTATGTGTCCCTATTACTGCACCTGATACCCCAATACTGAGCTGCTGCTGCCACATGTGCCCCTATTACTACACCTGATACCCCAGTACTGAGCCGCTGCTGCCCTATGTGTCCCTAACTCCCTATTACTGCACCTGATACCCCAATACTGAGCCACTGCTGCCATATGTGTCACTATTACTGCACCTACTGTGTGGATCTGTGTGACCTCTAAACTCTAAAGCAACCCTCTATAATATAGTAATGCCAGGTGCATGGGCCCTAGAAAACAGTGCCTGCATGTTGTCCCCTAGAATGTAATAATGCCCTGTGTGCCCCTTTGACAGTCACAGTAACCAGAGTTCCCCTATAACAATAAGTGCCCACTTTACATTTAATAATGTCCCGAGTCTCCCCACTGTACAGCTCCCCTATACACAGTATGATGCCCCCTCACTGGATATATACTGACCCCTTAATATCCCCAAACTATTTAATGGCTTCAACACAGTATGATGCCCCCCCCACTATAATCCCCACACTGTATGATGGCCCCCTAGATCAGGGTTCGACAAACCCGGGCGCCAGGTCGCCAGTGGCGCCTAGAAAATCATGCCTGGCGCCCGGGGAATTAAAGAGGGGCCCTGAGCAGGCGGGGGGGCCCACTCGGCGTCGGTCATCCCGACGCCTGTTAGCGGTGTCAGCACCGCCACTGGCCCCCCCCCCCGCTTGCTCAGGGCCCCGGCAGCAGGCGGCGCAATACATACCTCTCCCTGTGCCTCCGCTGCCGCAACTCCGAGCTCCAGGGGGCACCTGTGCCGGCGCTTCCTCTCTCACAGCAGCGCCGCTGAATGACGTCATCATTCAGCGGCCGGCTGTGGCAGAGAGAGCGCGGACGCCGGACAGGTGAGGCGTGTGTGTGTCTGTGTGTGTGTGTGTGTGTGCGCGCCTGCGTGTGTGTGTGCCTGCCTGTGTGTGTATGTGAGAGTGCTGCCTGCCGTGCTGTATGTGTGCCTGCATGTGTGTGTGTGCCTGCGTGTGTGTGTGCCTGCGTGTGTGTATGTGAGAGTGCTGCCTGCCGTGCTGTATGTGTGATGGTGGTGGGGGGAGGCAGTGATGGTGGTGAGGAGGCGATGATGATGATGATGGGAAGGCAATGATAATGGGAAGGCAATGATGATGATATTAATGCGGAGGCAATGATAATGGGAAGGCAATGATGATGATGATATTAATGGGGAGGCAATGATAATGGGAGGGCAATGATGATGATGATGATGGGGAGGCAATGATAATGGGAAGGCAATGATAATGATGATGATGGGGAGGCAATGATGATGATGATATTAATGGGGAGGCAATAATGATGGAGGAAGACAATGATGATGATGGGCAGGCAATGATGATGAGGGGAGGCAATGATGATGATAATGGGCAGGCAAAAATTCTGGCTCCTAAATTTTTTGGCTGGCTCCTAGATTCTGAACAACTTTGTCGACCCCTGCCCTAGATAGCCTCCATATAGCATAAAACACCAGATAGTCCTCAATATAATATAATGCACCCCCATAGGCAGCCTCTGTATTATAATGTACCCCCATAGACAGCCTCTGTATTGTAATGCACTCCCCATAGGCAGCCTTATTTATAATGCACCCCATAGGCAGCCTTATTAAAAATGCACCCCCATAGGCAGCCTTATTTATAATGCACCCCCATAGGCAGTCTTATTTATAATGCACCCCATAGGCAGCCTTATTAAAAATGCACCCCAATAGGCAGTCTTA
This sequence comes from Oophaga sylvatica, assembly GCA_033576555.1. Lineage (NCBI taxonomy): Eukaryota > Metazoa > Chordata > Amphibia > Anura > Dendrobatidae > Oophaga > Oophaga sylvatica. Next base: position 100,430 of record JARQOD010001291.1, read on the forward strand.
TTTATAATGCACCCCCATAGGCAGCCTTATTTATAATGCACCCCCATAGGCAGCCTTATTTATAATGCACCCCCATAGGCAGTCTTATTTATAATGCACCCCATAGGCAGTCTTACTTATAATGCACTCCATATGCAGCCTTACTTATAATGCACCCCCATAGGCAGCCTCTGTAATATAATGCTCCCCCATAGGCAGACTCTCTATTATAATGCACTCCCCCATAGGCAGCCTTTGTATTATAATGCACCCCCATAAGCAGCCTTATTTATAATGCATCCCCATAGCCAGCCTTATTTATAATGCATCCTCATAGCCAGCCTTATTTATAATGCACCCCCATAGGCAGCCTTATTTATAATGTACCCCCATAGGCAGTCTTATTTATAATGCACCCCATAGGCAGCCTTATTTATAATGCACCCCATAAGCAGCCTTATTTATAATGCATCCCCATAGGCAGCCTTATTTATAATGCACCCCCATAGGCAGCCTTATTTATAATGCACCCCCATAGGCAGTCTTACTTATAATGCACCCCGATAGGCAGCCTTATTTATAATGCACCCCATAGGCAGCCTTATTTATAATGCACCCCATAGGCAGTCTTATTTATAATGCACCCCATAGGCAGTCTTATTTATAATGCACCCCATAGGCAGCCTTATTTATAATGCACCCCATAGGCAGTCTTATTTATAATGCACCCCCATAGGCAGTCTTATTTATAATGCACCCCCATAGGCAGTCTTATTTATAATGCACCCCCATAGGCAGCCTTATTTATAATGCACCCCTTAGGCAGCCTTATTTATAATGCACCCCCATAGGCAGCCTTATTTATAATGCACCCCCATAGGCAGTCTTATTTATAATGCACCCCATAGGCAGCCTTATTTATAATGCACCCCATAGGCAGCCTTATTTATAATGCACCCCCATAGGCAGTCTTATTTATAATGCACCCCATAGGTAGCCTTATTTATAATGCAACCCCATAGGTAGCCTTATTTATAATGCACCCCATAGGCAGTCTTATATATAATACACCCCTATAGGGAGCCTTATTTATAATGCACCCCCATAGGCAGTCTTATTTATAATGCACCCCCATAGGCAGCCTTATTTATAATGTACCCCCATATGGAGCCTCTGCTCTGTAACATAATGCAGCCCCCTTTACAAAAATAATAAATCCTGTACTCACCTCTCTTGCTCCCGGCTCCTGCGCTGCTCACTGCTCTCCCTCTCAGCGTCTGACTGCCGGCGCCGGGCAGTGACGTTATCGCGCCCGCTGTCAGACGCTGAGAGGGGGATTATGGGAGAGAAGGAGCGCTCGCTACTTCTCTCTCAATGCGGTCTGCTGTATCGGCTGGATGCCGATACAGCTGACCCTCCGATGATGGACAGGGGGCCCACTGCTGGCGCCGGGCCCCCCACTGCCTGCTCAGGCCCCATAGCGGCTGGCAGCAGAGCAGGGAGAGCGATTCTCCCTGCTCTGCCGCAGAATGTAACTGTATCGGCGCGCTGTGCACGCCAATACAGTTACAGTAGCGTAGCTCCGGGTGGGCCCCCTCCGAGCGCGGGGCCCAGGGCCACCACCCCCTCTGCCTCCCGGTAGCTACGCTACTGCATAATGGTAACACATCATGAATGTGGCAGTACCATAAATATTAGAGGTAATATATAAGATTATGTAGCAGTAGCACTGAATGTTTATAACTACACAACGATTATTTACATTGGAAATATTAAGTACACTTAAGGGGTGAGGCGAAACAGTAATACTCCTTCGTCCCATTACACCATCCCTTTGCCTAGCCCTTTTGTTCTGATCCACTATCTCCCTGGAATTCTGACCATGGAATGTGACCTGACTATGCCTTTGCCTTAGCCCTTTTGTTTTTCGATTATTATGAGCGCTCTTGGTATCTGACACGGACCTCTTGACTACCCAGCCTCACTGCTTGTTCGTGAGTGGAGACATAGTGACTAGCATCACAGGTGCATTCAGGTTCTTTTCTGCAATGAAAACCATATGGTACATGTTCCTAACAATTGATGCAAATGGACATACAGTTATGATGATTTACAACCCAAACAGAACCAAAGAAACAACCGATAGACTAGGGAAATAACTCGATGGTATTTCTATTTTTTTGTATTTCTTCCCTAGAGTAAAAAAATGCCCTTTTATATACAGTATTTAGTGAGATTTCCCAAAAATGATATTAAAATGGTCAGGTAGGATGGCGAACCCCTCACATAAACTATACAGAAAATCTTTTACAGAAAATCTGGTACACATAAAGGTGATGGTCTTCTCAAAGAAGTAATGAGTTTCACTGTATTAAAAATTTTCAAGATGTAAAAAAAAGAAACCGAAGAAAAAGTGCAAGTTCATCCAACAAACTAATAAAACTTTTTCTCTAGAATCCAAGCTTTAGCAGAAACCATATGATCAAACATTTTTCAGATGCCTCAAAAATAACTAGTGCAAATCGATATACTCCAAGAACAAATGTTGCTGTACAGTAATAGCTTTTTGCGCAGGAAATATTCAGTATATGGCACATTTGTCA